>NNCF01129032.1:223979-260485 GCA_002313205.1 Laupala kohalensis
TGACTTCACTGGCGTTAGTTTCGGAAGTGAACATAGAATTGGGTATGTGGGTGGATATAATTGGAGGACATTGATTTGGATATATTGAGTTCGTTATTTTACCAACTTCTGAGAAGTGAGAATTAAACAAATTTGCGATGTCTTGAGAATTTGTTACGATTTTGCCATCGTTTAGTAAAGAAATATTTTCTTCCCGTTTTTCAGAAGTTGACGTGTAATTTTTAACAATATTCCACATGGCTTTCATCCGGCTGTTCGATTTTAGTATATGCCTGTCATTTTCCATTACTTTAGCTGGATAGACTACTTTTCGAAGAATAGTCTTATATTTACGAAAGTAATTATGGAATTCGGGTGGTTGGTTATAGCGTTTTGAAAGATAATATAAACGGCGTTTGTTTTTTGAAGAAATCCTTATCCCTTGGGTGATCCGTCTATTGTATTTCTTTGTGTTAATTAACTTGCGTTTTATGGGAAAATTAGAGTTGTAATGTTTTAGGAATATTGAGGTAAATACATTGAATTTGTCGTCGGTGTTTTGGCAATTGTAAACATCTTTTCATGTTTCTTCATGCAAATAATTTATAAATATGGATTTATTTATGTCATTAAACTCTCTTGTAAATTTGTAAAGGATTTTAAGAGGTTTTAGTTTATTATTAATAGTCAATACTTGAGCAAGGTGATCACTGTATCCGGCGATAAACACTTCAGAGAGATATGAGATTCTGTTGTTGACTATAATTTGATCTAGCAATGATATTGTTGACTATAATTTGATCTAGCAATGTTTGAGATGAGCCGGAGAGGCGAGTGGGTATCATTTATCGTAGTAATAAGGTTGAAGGAGTCGATAAGATTCTTGAATCGATTAACTGGTGAATGTGCAGAGTCGGATGTACTCAAAAAATCGATGTTGAAATCGCCACATATAACGATCATTTAGTAGATTTATGTGTGATATGTTTTAAAACAATTTCGAAGTTCCGAAAAAATATGTCAAGATCTGATTGAGGAGGTCTATAAATACACAAAACAACAATACCGGTGTCGGTCAGTTCAACTGCAGAAATTTCGAACACACTANATAATGATATTTTATCTTCTCGTAGCCTGTCAGTGGAGAAGATAAAATATCATTACGAACGTAGATACACGTACCTCCGTGTGGATTTTTGCCTTTAAAATTTTGCCGACAGTAAGAACTTGCTAAATAATAATTAGAAATAGCAGTATCGTTGATGTTGTTAGTTGAAAGCCAATGCTCTGTGAGGCCTAGCAAATCGAATCGACTTTTCAGTCTATGCCCTTGTGTTAGTTTTCCAAATCTTGGATGTTTAAGTTATTCCAATTTTAATGTTTTAAGGGAACCAACGGTAAGCAAAATAAGCTTGAAAACAATTGTAAAGTATGAAAGAAAAATGAATAATATAAAAGATAGTTTTGTATATGCTTGATTTCAAACATTTTTTAAATATATTCAAATCTAATTATTCCAAATTACCCTTTATCTATTACACTAGTTTGTGTTTAAAACTCTTACTATACATAATTCGGGTGTATAATTTACTTTATGGTGGATTTTACATTTTTAACACAGAATGTAATAAATTATTGTAATTTTAATTATATAACTAATTACGTCAATTAATTACAGTAATGTAGTATAATATGAAATTCAGTAATTTTACAAATTAAAAAAAGAATTTAGGCATTTGTTGTTGATATAATTTTTGGATTATTTGCCGAGTCCCGGTAAGCATACATCATTTTCAGTTTTGTGCTCGGCATTGAGATAATGTAATTATAATTCGTGACGAAAAGTGATCAGAATATTTTATTTCTCCTGTGATCTTATTCGTTTCTAAATTGAAACGCTAAGCGCCTGGGGGAAACTGTGATATCCTGATATCCGGAAAGGGGTTATTAGTTTATATGTAGGTCAGGACTAGGCTGTATGTATTTTCTTATAATTAGATCTGTCGAAGCAAACTTGTCTCTCCAAACATTGTTTGTTCGATAGCGACAGCTTTACGCGATGCATTTTAGGTGATCATACATATGTTTGTGATGTTGAAACACGAGAGAGAAATTCGATGGAGGCAGAAGAGCAGAAACTATATTTGTATCCATGCTTCGTCATTCGCTTAGGTTGAGGTCGAGGCACTTTGCCCGCGTGTATGCTTTCATATTTATAAACGCTCTTAGTGAAGGAAGCTGTGCAGGTGATGCCGAACTAACAATGAATGGATGAATAAAGGAAAGAATCGATGGGAGAGGAGAATGTGGAAGCTTGATTTTTTAGTTAATGCGAATACTTATTTCCAATATAACAGTTTTTGGCAGTTTGATTAAAGTTTTGGAGTAGATAGTTTCATGGATAAAAGAGCGATTAATTTTTATGTTTTTGGTTTTGTATTATTTAAGCCACGGACGCCAAATGGCAATCCGAGAAACAATATCATTTTGTTTGTATGTCAACTATTGCCTTAGTTAAGTAGGTCACAAAGCAATAAAAACGAACCGAAATGAGATAAACGTACTATTTACACCATCAAGACAAGATGACCCCGTGTTCAAAAATAGACAGTTCCTTCAAATGTATCAAATAATAAAATCTAAACGGAGTTTGATGTTTCAACTTCATATTGCGTTCATGTTTTAAAGAGAATGCGTTTTTGCGTAGCTGCTTACTGCTTATAATAGACTTTCTGTATTTCAATATTTTCGTAATGTAAATAAAATTTGTCACCGTTTACAAGGCATGAAATGACTTTTTTCTGCTGTCGTTACGAATTGTCAATTTTTAAGCCTCAAAATTAGGAGAGAATTTTTTAGTCATTTTAGTACTGTTGAATCATGAAAGGAGATGTAGACGAGATGATTTAGGGATGAGGTCGTTTTAGGACAATAACCGGTTGTGCAAAGAAATAAAAAGTTGCAGAAAAAATTATTTTCAATCTAGTAGACTGGAGGGGTTTGGTAGAGTCCGACAACTAAGGCAGTAATACATAGAAATAGAAAATTTAAGTATTGACACAAGAACTTACATTCGTAACGTATAGGAAAGCAAGGAAATTGACGTAAGTAAACATTTTTAGGTAATGTAAGAGTGAAAAATTAGTTTTTCCTATCTGCTTCAATACCATCAGTCATATACACTGAACTAAAATGAAATTGTTTTAAATTTCCCTGCCTATTTACCATATCTTTGATACATACACCTATATGTGGTGATGTAGTTAAATAGGTGGAAACTGCACGAATGTATTATCGCCAATCCAAGGATTATTCAACTGCCTATGTCGGGATATGATTATTAACATTAATTTTGTTTCAATGAGTTTTTATAACGATATAAAACTTATTGATTGCGTAGAGAAATATTTCCAGGGGAACCATATTTTTTCCCGACTGACCGTCACTTTTCTGCTGTTCTGTCGTATGTCGTATGTCGTCTGACGTTAATGTGTGTTTATGCGTGTGTGTGAGAGAGAAAGAGGAGAAAAGAGAAGGAGGGAGATGCGATTCAGACACTGGGATATTTTAGCATGTATGTTTTCAAAGAAATTGTGGAAAAAATTTATTTTTCTGATTGAAGTACTTAATCTTTTGACAGGCTTTATGAGGTACTAAGGGTAAAAGTAATTGTTCCCTTGCTCTATTTGAGAACAAAAATGTTTAACGATGAAAGTAATTGATAATCAATTTTGCGGGTTCCATAAAAAATGAGAATAATTCCTCCAATTACCCTAGTAGATAACGAAAAATGGAAAGAGGAAAAAAGCTGGCGGAGGGAAAATTGAATTAGCGGATAACTGCGAGCCGAATGAAAAGATGGGGAGGATATGGGAAATGTGTATTGGTCCTGTTCGCCCAGAGGGCCAGTGCTGACTCTTAACGAAAGAAAGAGACCTTGGTCTTGGTTGGGGGGTGAGAATAGGGGAAGGAAGAGAGTTGTCGAGCAGAAATGGAGGAACGCCGAGTTGGTGACTTCTGGGTGTTTGTTTTGTTACCGGTAATCGGCTTAGGGCGAAGGACAGTATTGATGGTGGGTTATTTTGTGTTACCACTCTGCTTCCACTCCTACTACATCCGTGTTATTTTGTTCCTGTTAGATTGCATTGTGGTGCCTTATTTATTATCAAATTTACGAAGACAAAATAATTCTCAAGATAATGATAACTCATCTAAAACGTCACAGTTTTAATGCAGAATTCTAAGCGAACCTTGTAGGGACGATATATTTAAAATCATGATGTTGTGTGAATGGAGTAAGTTCTTTAATATTTTATTGCGAAGATTTCCATCGATTTGAAAAGTCATGCTACGCTCTAATTGGGTTTGCGAATAATTAATTCAGTTTTATTCGATGAAACCCACAGATCCTTGCGGATTTTTTTATAAAAATATAATTATTACGCCTCGACATTACTTGTGTACTTCTGTTTTTTGGATAGGTTGATTTTTTAAGGGCCTGGGGCATCTCCGAATTTTAATTTAACTCCCTCAATATACCTTTATTAATTTAATTTTACACTTCGCAATAAACTCGCCTCAAGCAATCCAGAAATAAATTTGTCCACAATTCAAATTTAATTGTAATTTTATTCTACAGATAAGATGAGCGCCATTCTATGTACTTTACTATACTAGACTTCGTCGTGTCATTTGTTGTTTTTACCCAGAGAGATTTGAAGGAATAGCGATTTTTCGCTCCTTTATAGTTTTGAGGACGCTGATCACGAACGTCAAATTTGTCCCCTCGTGAAATACTTTAAAATTGAACTTATATTCTAACTCGCGAAGATCTGAAGAATGTATATATAAAATAATAAATAAATAATAAATTTTGAAACGAAACTGCAAAGACGTTTTTAGCACATGATATAATTTAAATTTCGTCTTTGTGTCAATAATGAATAATGGACCGAAATATTATTTTGGGGGTCACAGGACATTATGAAAAAGTTGATCAATACTATTACATGTGACGATACTAATTTAATATTTAGTTTTCTCGTATCGAAGTCAAATTTTTAATCGAATCTGTTTTCTGTCAGTGTTTGCGAGAGCAGGGGCCATGTATACGACGAAGACTCCTCGTATTAGTATAAAGCGTATTGCGAACAGTATCCGCCCATTGCCTCAATCAGAGCTGATTTTTGCATCAACAAGCCGCGTCCGGCCACAGCAATTCGCCACCTCCCACAGAGTCTCTCAGACAGACGATTGTTCGAGTAGTGACTACATTAGGTCATGTTATTTAACGACATCATCGGACTCAGGATAATGCCATGACTATTATGTGCGGGAAAATACTTCTAAAATTATTATTGTTTATAATTCTTACTATACTATTTCAAAACGCAATCTATTGAACTTTATTGAATCAGTTAAAATATGTTGACAGTTTCGTATCTGATTAAACGAAGCTTAGAATTATACCTACATAAAGTGTTTTCTGAATTATTCCAGACATGATTCACTCAAATAAGGAAATTTGGAAGGCTCTCAGATAGACATAAAACTCGTTTCCAGTTAACTACATTTCATTTTGTATTGTCGTCTTGACCTTAACGTTCTTACTTCCCTGCTTTAAAGAAGGACATTTGTACAATGTAGTGTTTTTTATTTGACTTGCTTGAAGTTCTTGCAGGATTAAATCTACTCCAATTGCACCGGGAGAAGCTTTTGTTTTCGATGCGCCGATTAATCGCACTATTCTCGCCCCTTTCTTGATATGTGTTATCGGCTAGCTTCTATTATCTGTAACTGTGTCTGTGAGTTATTGGACACGCATTAAGAATTAATTTCCTTATCTTAGAAAGTGTGTTAAAGACTGGTCTTTCTTATTCCATTTATCTGACTCGGTGTTTAAAAATCCAATTCCATTCTTTTTTCGGAGAATAGTCTCCTCCATTCTCATGTTTTGGGTCCTCTCCTCTTGCAGGTTCGTGACGACGTCTCTACGCAGTGCACGTTTCCTATCGAGTGAATATAGCCCTCGGCGTGTTGTAGGGTCTATCTGCTTTCCCTTACTTCCGCGAACCCCTTCTCTTTCTCTCGTCCGCTTTACACTCACATCAAGGGAGTTTTCTTGCGAAACGAGACTTTCCCGTAAACCCTATGGGAAATTAGTCTCGACATTCTGAATATCAGTTTGTCATGTTGCCGAAAGCTTGGCAGCGTTCGAAGATGTATGGATTTTCATAATGATATAAAACATTTATTTATTTCTTAAGATAATTTTCATTTCTTATAAATAGTATATTGCTTCTGCAATCTCCTCTCTGGAAGCTAAGATGAACTCATCATTATGTTCTTATACTATTAGGTACCATGTCAATTTATGTAATGTTGTGTGAAAGTTTTACACTGCGCCTTATTTTTGTTCTAAGCCGTTTTAGTATTTAGTAGCCTTTTATTATTTTTTTGTCTGAAGGATGTTGCAGTTCCCTGAGGACTCTACAGTATTCAATCAATTTTGAGCGCCGTGATGCGAGGCAGGAACTTTAACGATGTTGTTTCCTGTCGAAATGAATATGCTTGTCAATAGACGGCACTGTGTTTTTTCCAGTTAGTAACTTAGCAACCGACTTCACCATCTGTTCACTCAGGTGTTGGAATGCAGTTTTTCACAGTGGAGTGCGTGTTGGATTCCTTCAGATCAGTCCAAGCTTCATAAATTTTTCGTGAGATGAAGGAGGTATATGGAGAGAAGTGTCCATCTCATGACACGGTATTCTGTTGGTGACCGAGTTTTGTAGCGGAACGCGAATCGTCAAGGATATTCCACGCAGCCGCGCATTGTTACCAACTCGTTCACGATTGAGGCTGTGGATGATGTCATTAGTCAGAATAGTAGGATCACCACGTACGAAATTGGTGCTGAAAAATGTTTTTGCTGGAGAACTGTACCAATGGCCTAAAAGACTCAAGCTGAAAACATTTTATTAGGAGTCACATCAGTCTCATAAGACGACGTTGAATGTCTGAAGAGTGATTGAAATATTCGTTAGTATTTTTCAGATATTGCGAATACTTTTCATTTGGAAACAAACTTAAAATACAGGCTCCCATCGCGAATTTTTGGATTAATCTTTTATTTCTCAGTGACTCTTCGGGATAATAAGAAGATTTGCTATACTATGATACTCATGGTTTTACTTGTTACCGGAGCAGTTGTAACGATCTGTAGTTTGCCTTTTAATTATACAGCGAGTTTTGACTCGTAACTTTGAGATGTATTTTATTAATTTTCATTAAATTATTTTAAGGACCCTTGCTTTTCTTCCAAACAAGTTGGGATGGTGGGAGACATGAGAATATGTCCGTCTTTCGATTTTACACGTTTCATTGAAAGTTGAAGTAATTTTAACTGAATGTTTCTCTCCGTAATTTTGCGTACAACACAATTCGGTTCCAAAGTCGAATGCTATGGTGACATTGTGTGAACAGGCTCAAATTATTCCTGCTGCAAACAGAGAAGTCATGGGTCAGGTCATTCTGTATATTCTTGAAAACTCTTCCTTCTCTCCACGGAACACCTAGGATCTGGTGGCTTGGGCGTAAGGCCAAAGGTGTGACCCTGACCGAATACACCTTAATTTTTGGATCTTGACTAACGTTGTCTACCCTTCAGTTCACTGAAGTGCAAATCGACAATTATACTTGGGATGGGAAGTTTTACCATGATGTCAATAATAATAACTCGGATTTTATAAAGGAAGAAGTACATTTTCTTGTTCATTTTACAATATCTGAATTTTCTTTTGCCTACAGCTATGAGGTACCTTTCAATATTTTTTTCGTATCCGTATAATTTGCGTTCCTCTTTACAGAGTCAAACTATATAAACAGCAATGTTTCATTGTCTGCTTTGATGTATGAACATAATTTATTGACAAGCAAGAGGAGTAAGAAATCAAACTTTATTTAAGTTCAGCATATTTATATATTAAAAATAATCAGCAAAGTTATATATTTACTGATTGGTGCATTAGTGAAATGATGCGTCGGCGGAAAGATTTTATTTCGTTGATGACTCGTTTATTAATAAAGTGTTTTAGTAACAATGTGTGAAAGTGAAGAAATTCTAGTATATGAGATAATTCCTTTAAATTTGTAATGTCACAGATGCTTCTTTCTTTTTTCAGTCTGAATGGATGTGGAAATTATTTCTGAGAAAAATGGAGGATTTATAATAATAATATTGATTAGTCTGAATGTGTGCAATGCTCGGTGGCAGATAGAGAACAGAAAAACAGCGTACATAATAACATAATAAGTTCGTAAGTTACAAATCAAATGCCTAAAGATCTATAAAATAAACACAGACACACACACTAGGTATTCAACTGATCAGGAAATTAGGACAGTAGAATAGCCCGTATCTGTGTTTACTCACATGTACACGAACACGTTTCAGCTTACAAACAGATTCAGATACACATATAAACAAACATGTATGAATATGCACACATCATTGCTCCCCCTAAAGTTAACCTAAAAGTAGTTATTACAAACTAATAAAAAGAAATAATAGGAAACCATGACAAAATAGCTTTGAGCGAACTTGACTACTCTTCACTAGATTACGCTCACTCTGAACATTTTTTCTACCGTACACCCAATTCACCTCACTTCACATTTGTATCTATTTCGATGTTGGAAGTATACGGTTCGGAAACAAGTTCGTAAGTGTTGCTGCAGGTAAGCCTTACTGTACTCCAATATATGTCGAACTTATGAAGAGTAATAATAATAATAATAATAATAATAATAATAATAATAATAATATATTCCATTGCTCCGCTAGAGCACAGGTTTTCTACAAAGCTCTTCCATTTCTTCCTATCCTTGGCTACGGCTCGCAAGTCTTTCCAGCTGAATAACGTTCTTACGTTCCATTGTCCAATTCTTGTCCTTGTTGTAGTGCATTTTTTCGTCATCAAGTATCCGTCCGGCTTTTTCTTCCTTGTAGACTTTTTAAACACTTGTTTAATATTCAGTGTGGGCAGGTACTTGGCCTACCGCACAGCTATCCTGCTGGCGGGGCTGCCACCTTCGGGCCTGTCAGGCATGCCCTGGAGAGCATTTTCTCACTCCTTGATGTTGGGATTATCCCGCCCATGCTCGGTCGCCATAGCCTCGTTTGTGATAATAGGCAGTACCACGTAAAGGTGAAGTTGACAGTTGAGAACGAGAGGCTATGTATTGCGCATCATTTCCCCTTACCCCCTACGAAGAGTAAGCCAAGGTTTTAGATTTTGAATTCCTTTTATAAGTACGCGTCATACTACGATAAGTGCTCTCCAAGCTTTCTGCGTTTTATATTTAAAGTGTTAATGTCATACAAGTTTGTAATTTGTTCTGAACGAGAAAAAATTGCTTTACCTTTTGAGAAAAGGTACAGTATTCACTGTGCATTTTCATTATCTTTTTAGATAAACCATGACTACGATTGTATTATCGTGCAAACCGACTTCATCTAATAATGATTTTCAGATGAATTATTACATGCATAGTCTAGATATTATTTAATAGATTAAAAAAAAACAACTATCCATTTACTCCTTAGCAACTTCGCTTGATGAAACTAGTTCTAACTGAAGAAATAGAAATAAAATAGGAGTTTCATATGTTCCGTTATTCTCTGGAAGTTGTGTGTGCACATTTTTATTTTATTGAATTGCTGTATAATTTCTTCAGGTTATGAGAAAATATGACAAACGAACAATTAAAAGTAAAGTATGATATGAAACATGCATTGTTAATGAACCAATTTAGCTACGGACACCACACTGCACGTATCTTCTTTTTCTTAGTTCGATTTGTTAAAATGTTTGGCAGCGTTGTGTTTTATTTTGATCAGCGCATAATCTATGTTTCATTGGGCTATTATTATTTTCGAACGATATTTTGTCAGTTTGAATTGCACAAAATACATTTTGTGAATGATAATTGCATGAATTACTTAAATTTTGTCTCTGGCTTTGTTTAATCTGACTACACACACTCGTATTTATAATTTAATAGACCTTTAATATTTATAATTATTCTGACCTATCAGTTGAATTTATTTATGTAATCTGCAGATTTATCAATATTTTGATGTGATATTGAAACGTTTTATACGTTTCACCAGTATTTAATGGTTTACGTCTTACATAATCGTAATATGGATTATATTGTATAGATATTTATTAAATAATTAGAATAAAACAACTAATTGATCCGTTATAGAAAACGTATTATTAATAACTTGTAGAATATTTTTTTGTGTACGTGAAGTAGAAATCATCGGCGCAATATTTCGTGAATAGTTTTCACTCTTTCAATTTGGAGATTTTAAAGCTAGACTCTACTCATCATTAAAATAACTCAGAAACATTGATAGATCATATTATCGTCTCAAATTCACGAAAAGGGTCAATTTCCCGCCCCAGGAATATCTAAGCATGATTTGATTTTTCTCTCATATTCACTGAAATCTCCCAAATGTAAACCGAAATCCATACTTCATCATAAAAATATTGATATTGACGCTTTTTCACCTGACTGTCTACGCGCGTCTTGGTCATTTGTATATTCGCTATAGATGAAAAATTAGGAACTCGAAATGGAATTATTACTAGTATATTTGATAAGCATGCTCCGGTTTCCTCTAAGTTCACGAAACCAACCGCCCCGTGGCTAAGTGATGATGTTCCCGCGCACATGAAAAACCGTGACTCAGCATATCGCTGTTTCAAAACAAAGTGAAATGATTTTTATGAAGTGGAATACAAGAAACTACGGAATAAAGTAAATCAAACTATAAAAAAAGCAAAAATTAGGTATTAACATAGCTTCTTCAGTCCCACCACTGATTCCAAGGAAATTTGGCGTAGTTTGAGAAATTTAGGAGTCGGCAGGGCTGAAGGTTCCAAAGAAATTTTTGTCTGCCCAGATGATGTAAAAGGACAAGTTACAGAATATGATGCCTTGGACATTTATTGGATTTCAATAGCCTACTTCTTAATTCTTTAGAAAAGTACTTAAGCTACTGGAATTTTTAATATTAGTTGGGAAAATGTTAAACGTTTTAGGGGCCAGAAATGAAAGAAAGATTTCATGAAATGAATTTCGGTATTACTGCAGATCTAGAATTACGAAGAATAGTTGTATATCTGTGCTCAGCCTACTATTGCTTCCATTCCTAGTTTTACAAATCTTCAAGACTTTGTAAATATACATACAACGTATTCTTAGATTATTTGATCTTGAAAACAACAGATATGAAGGTTCCCTTAAATCTGAATTTGTTATTAGTCTTATAAAATATTTCTGCACACCAATTATATCTTTTAAGTTTGTAAGGTACGTGTCTACCCAAAAAGAGATAACGTAAACCATCCTACTGTGTACAAGTGAAAAGTATATCACACGAAGTACATCAGGTGTACATAATTTTTTGAGGGAATAGTAAAGTCTAAGTTGGGTATTTGGTTTTTAATTTAAATTTTAGCGCATTTAAATGTAATTTCCAATTGATTTCCCTCTCCAAACAAACAACTCTCAGGGGACTTACAAAGATCTGAAGGCTGGATTGCTTAACCTGCCCGTGCGACCCTTTGTTCCAAATCCTCTGCGCTGTTTCAAGTGTCAGAGGTTTGGACACACGACAACATCGTGCTAGGGCCGTGATACCTGCGGAAAGGAGGCACACGAACCCGGCGTCTCATGCCCGGGGTCTGTAAAGTGCATTAATTGCACTGGCAGCCACCCGGTGTGGAGCAGAGTGTATGTCGCCTTTTTGGAAGAAAAGAAAATACAGGAAATCAAGACAACGGAGAAGATCCCGTACGGTGAAGCACGGAAGAAGTACAGGGCTTTTCACCCTGTATTTTCTACCAGTTACTCTTCCGTAGCTAAGACTCCTGTAACAAACAAGTGCGTATCCGTTCAAGCCGATTTCATGTCTACGACTACGTCGTGCACATGTCAGTGCAAATGCGGAAAGAAAGATTCTTCAGTCGTTCCTGATAAGTCAAAAACACCATCCAGTAGTACTAAACTTACCTTTGTAACCACAAAGCCACAGACAAAGACAAAGCATGGTTCTAAGGCTAAACCCGTGAACCTTGTTGAATTTTTAAAAACATAAAAAACAACACCTTCCAAAAAATCGCAGAGACGTAAAAAGAACGTCTCTGTACTTTCTTCCTCCGAGTCAGAATGTGTATTGTCCGACGGTGACGTGGAAATACACATTCACGAACCTGACCCCGGAGGCTCCAAACAGTAATGGCTTCTATACTTTAGTGGAACCTTAATGGCTATTGAACTCAACGTGAAGTGTTACAACTCTTAACGCGTCGTAATCCGATGTGTATCTGCCTACAAGAGACACACCTTTCACCAGAACACTCACCCTCTCTGCGAGGATACAGCAGCTTCAGATATGACGACACCACGGCAGATCAAGCAAGAGAAGGAGTTGCTGTGTTTGTTAGAAATACTATCCTCTGCTCACCTGTTCTCCTACAAGCCCACATCCAGGCTATAGCAGTCAAAGTTCACAGTGTACCATCTATGACCGTGTGTTCTATATATCTTACTCCGACACGAGATTTTTCCCTTAGAGATTTAATTAAATCCCTTAGAGATTTAATTCATCAGCTCCCTCGACCATTCCTCCTCCTTGGAGATTTCAACGCCCACAGTGTTCTGTGGGGCTCGTCGAGTGATTGCTCCTGGGGCCGACTCGCGAATTGTCTCTTTGAAGGAGAAGATTTATGATTAATAAACACCGGGGAGATGACCCACTTCGCATTTGGCTCGGGGTCATGGACTGCTATAGACCTATCAGTTTCCTCTCCTGAAGTTGCTGATATCTTCTACCCTCCATTGAAAGGTGATCTGTATGGTAGCGACCGTCATCCTATATGGTTATCCTTGCAGGAACGTTTGACTGTTCCCGAGTGCAAGCCACGAAAATGGATTATCAGAAAGGTTAATTGGACAGAGTACCGTTCTCTGCCTGTCTTCAGAGAAACAAGTAGTGTCCAAGAGCGGGTCGACCATCTGACCCAGGTGATTCATCACGCCGCTGAAGAATCCATTCCGAAAACTTCTATGTTTCCGCGAAGACCTTATGTCCCCTGGTGGAACGACGCATGTCGGTCCGCCATTCGGGCAAGGCGAAGAGCATTGCGGAAATTTAAGGCTAGTCCATCTCCGGAAAACCTCGCCGCATATCGGATTGCTAGAGCAAAAGCGCGCAGAATTATCAAAGAATCCAGATCCACATTCTGGAAAGAGTTTCTAAGCATCATTAAGAGAACAACATCGTCCACTGAAGTATGGGAGTCAATCCGAAACATATCTGGAAGGTATTCTCGAGTCCCAATATCTGGGCTCAATTATCAGGGTCGGATTCTCACCTACAACAGAGATATATCAACAGTGATGGCTGAGTACTTTGCTGACCTAACATCTACAGCAAACTGCGATCCTGATTTCGTGAGAAAAAGGGAAACAGCAGAGAGCACATCTTTTGACTTTCGTTCCACCAACTGGGAACCCTACAACTCTTCCTTCTCTATGTGGGAACTTGAGTCAGTTCTAGCGACAGCCCAGGACACTGCTCCTGGCCCTGATTCAATACATTATGAAATGTTGAGACAACTCAGTCTCGAATCGAAAGAATACCTTCTGGATATCTTTAATCTTTCATGGACTGAGGGAGTATTCCCGAATTCCTGGAAGGAAACAACGCTTATCCCTTTACTAAAACCAGGTAAGGACAAAACGAACATTAGTGGTTATCGAAGCATTGCCTTGACGTGTTGCGTTGGTAAAACACTGGAGAGAATTATCAACCGACGTCTTGTCTGGTATCTTGAACGGCATGACTTGCTGAGTCGATCTCAGTGTGGTTTCAGGAAGTTCCATTCCACCCTGGACAACTTACTTCTCCTTGAAACAGCAATTCAAGATGCTTTCGTCCGAAGACAAAACGTCATCGGAATATTCTTTGACATCGAGAAGGCTTATGATACTACTTGGCGTCATGGCATTTTAAACCAACTCTATGCCTGGGGATTTAGAGGACGTCTTCCTCTGATGCTCATGACATTTTTGGATCAACGTTCCTGGCGGTATAGAATTGGAAGACACACCTCGGATCTCCTTGTTCAAGAGAACGGTGTTCCTCAGGGCTCAGTCTTGAGTGTGACCTTATTTGCAGTGGCCATAAACAGCATAACGTCTGCTGTAAAGAATCCTGTTTTACACTCTCTTTTTGTCGATGACTTTGCTATCTTTTGTTCATCACAGAGTGTCGCAGGTGCGGAGTGACAAATCCAACTCGTCCTCAATAGATTATACCACTTGTCGAAGACGACAGGTTTTTGTTTCTCTGCTGAGAAAACACGCTGTGTTCTTTTCAGTAGGAGACGAAGTCTTCTGGCAGAACCTCACCTCGCCCTGGGGAACAACGTTCTAAAATTCTATCCTTGTGTGAAATTCTTATGTCTAATCTTTGATCAGAGACTGAATTGGATTGAACATCTGACTGACCTAAGAGCAAGAACATTAAAGTCTCTGAATTTATTGAAGTGCCTGAGTAGCAGGGAATGGGGCGCTGAAATCTCCTCCTTGCACCAGTTTTATCGAGCATTCATAAGATCTCGGCTGTATTATGGCTGCGTTGTATATAGCTCTGCTCGTGCAAGCTAATTTAAGACGTTGGATAGTGTTCACAATGCAGGTATTCAACTAGTTACGGGAACCTATTGCACTAGTCCCATTCCGAGTTTGTATGCCGAGAGTGGCAAACCACCTCTTTACCTCTGGCGGCAACTCCTCATACTACGACACTTTTGCCACGTGCTAACTTTACCCGACAATCTGGTGAACAACGCAGTTTTTCGTCCTTCCTCTTCTTCCATCCGTTTCTACAACAGACCGAGAGCATCCAAACCTATTGGATATCGCTGTGATGAAATTAAGGAAACCTTAAATATACGCACACCTAATGTCTTACATCGAGATTTTAGTATGTCTCCCTCTTGGGCTTTGCACAAACCGAAGATTATTTTCGATCTTCCGCATCATGACAAGAAGAACACTCCAGCTCCGATGTTGAGGGTATTCTTTCACCTAATCCTCGACAAACACCGGGTCCATATTCCTGTGTTTACCGACTAGTCAAAACAGACTGATGGTGTCGGCTACTCCGTGGTATGTCCCCGTGAGACCTTGGCTACCGTCTAGGCGACGTATGCAGCGTTTTCACCGCTGAGTGCTACGCCATATTGAGAGCATTGTGACCAACCAAGTGCTCCCGCGGATCACATTTCCTGATTTGTTCTGATTCGCTAAGTGCCCTTCAAACAATCCAGAATATGTATCCAGCTGATAAGCTGATCCAGAACATCCAGGATGTGTTTTTCTTACTGGAAAGTGATGGAAAGAACAAAATGTTTTGCTGGATACCCGGACACGTGGGAATCAGAGGAAATGGGGAAGCAGACATTTCCGCAAAGACGGCATGCCTTAAGACTTGCGTGGATTTCTCCACGATTCCAAAACGGGATCTCATAAATTCTATCTAGAAGCGGATTCTGAATGAATGGAACAATGAGTGGTTAGCTGTTGAAAGGAATAAGCTCCGACTTATCAAATCTTCTGTTAAGTCATGGGGCAGTTCCTGTAGGCCAGCCCGGCGCGACGAGGTCTTGCTGACCCGCCTGCGCATAGGACATTGTCCTCTCACTCATAGGTATCTCTTACTACTTGATGATGAACCCGTTTGTGAGGAGTGTAGCAGTGCGTCACCTACTAAGTGATGGCAGAAGATACTCGAGTATACGGAGACAAATTGATCTGGCTGCAGATTTACCAACAATTCTCGGAAATGAAACTGTTAATGTTAATAAACTATTGAATTTTATGAGTAGATCGGGGCTCCTCTTACAAGTTCTCGGGAGGGTTTTAAATTTACATTCCTTTTTCATCTTTCATGTCGTCTTTCTTTTCATCGTTCGTTTCTGTACTTAGAAAATATAATATTTAGAAATTGTTTTCGGTTTTTGTGATATAATATATTGAGCAACTTTTCTTTTCTTTTATCTTTGTATTTGGAATGATATGATGTATTGAGCAACTGTTTTCTTTTTTCTCTTTCATCTTTGTGTTTAGATATTTGCTGAATTCAGGAGGGTTTTTTAGTGGGTATGGTAGAAATATTCTGCGAATTCCACACATGGGGAAGAGTCACTACGTCTCTTCTCTATAGAGCGAAACTGCATTTTTTCCCACCTCCATGGGTTCTATTGACCTCGATGTTGACGAGCCCTAAAGCTACACACACAAAAAAAACAACAACCAAACAATCACCCAAGAAATTAACTTATTTGCTTTCTTTAATGGTAAAACATAACATGTATCTTTTAACATTAAACGTTTTGGGCATTTATATATGATTCGAGTAGTGAAATGTTCTTCCCCTCGCAAACTAAAATTAACATAAATCGTTTTCTCCGGCCTGAAAACCATCCTATTTGTTAAGAAACAGTGTCTCAATAAGCATAGGTCTAGGTTCATGGAATGTTGTATTTCCTCTCTCGACGAATTCACATGGCATAGCGCCGTGTCGTCAGCAAAAGATGTAAGTTTTATTAAATTTTATATCGCACAAATCATAAATGAATATTAAGAATAGTATTGGTTCTAAAAGTGTCCTGCGGTACGCCATGTTCGATGTCTCCTATATCACTTAAAATCCCATTTATCCTAATTCTTTTCTCCTATTCGTAAGATAACTCTCAAACCAATTAAATACGACCCCCTTATACCACAGGAAGACATTTTTCGTAATATAAGGTGGTTTACTGCGTCAAATGCTTTCTTAATATCCAAGAATAGACCACTTACTGGTTTATCCGAGTTCTCTATTACGAGTTCTCTTTTAAATTCATAAAAAGCTACGAAGCAGTTTCGGTGCTTAATCCGCACGTAAAACCAAATTGCTTGGGCCTAAAGAAGTGAATTTTTGTGAGGTAAGATATGAGTCGTTTTGTAACCAATATGTCAATGATCTTTGAAAATGAAGTTAGAGACATGGGCCTGTAGTTATTGCAGGACAATCTCGATCCCTTTTAAAAAATAGGAATGACCACAGCCACTTTTATCTGTTTAAGAAATACTCCAGTTTTAAGATTCAGATTTACAATGCGTATGTCTGTATTCTCGTTTCGGTCAACTTTGGACCTCGATAACGAGTGCTAGTAAGGCTTAGTTTTTGTGTGCACTCGTGAATTTGGGATAGGAGAAATAGCGTCTAGATAGAATTGCTGTATCCGAGTATTACAACTGCGGTTGTTAGCCGCAGAGGGTGAACCTTCATACGCCACAGCTACTTAAACTGAGACGCGGATATGAAAAGCTACATTTTTATCTTGCCCCGCCCGGGATGACTTGGTGACGAGCAATCACGCTGACACCGTGGCCACGACGGGGACAGATTTACAATGTATACGAATACATTTACAATTTTTGGGAAAATTCTCTTTATAATAGTTTAGCTAAAACCATCAATGCCAGAAATGTTACGTTTTAATAACTGCACTATGTTATTTAGCTCTTCAACTAGAATTGGTTCAAAGAATATAGAAGATATTTCACTAATTTCCACAAAAAACCTATGGAATGGGGAGTCATATTTTCTATTTTCTTCTATTTTAGTTAGATATTTAATAACAGATAAAATTATTAAATGCATTAGCTACAACTAGGGGGTCACTAATTTTGGAATTCGTACTTGTTGACTGTTTTCACTCTTTGTCCAGTAATATCGTTTTTTACTTTCCAATATTTCAGGTAACGTGAGGAAAATTGATAATCTCGTAAATAAGACTAACAGTATCCTAAATTTTCTAGTAGATTGGTCAGAGTGCAAGGGACTGCTTTATTTCATCAAAGTATAATCATTGGATCCGTTTATTCCCTAAAACATTAACAAATGCAATCTCTCTTCAATATAAATCCGAGATGTACATTCCCATGGTGTTCTCATGTGAGGAATCTTGGTGTCACTTTCACTTCTTCACTTCAATGGGACAAACGCATAGCTAATGTAAGTAAGAAAATATACACTCCTCTTAATGTCCTTAAACTTATTCATAAACTTCTTCCAACTTCAACCAAAAAAGAAAGATTATATCCTCACTCATATACCCTCATTTTGATTTCTGTGATGATATTTCACGGATATGAGTATTAGTCTCGCAAACAAACTTCAGCACATTCAGAATTCATGTATTCGATACATTTACAACGTCAGAAATTTTTACCACATTTCGGGCTTCTATCACTTAAATAAGATTTTACCATTACACAGTAGGCGTAAATTACAGTCTTGTATTGCTTTACCAACTACTGTGTACGAACAGTCCTTCATACTTATTTCAGCGTTTAAAATTTTTAAACTCTATACGCCTTCAGGAGTCAAAACTTCTTTCTAAATCCAAACATAAGCAAGACTTTTACAATAACTCTTTTACCGTAGGAGTAGCTACGATGTGGAATTTTCTCCCTATTACTGTCTGGATGAGTTCTTCAATACTCTCTTTTAAGAAACAGGTTCTTACCATATGTCTCTCGGAATATCTCTAAAAGTAGCTGACTTGTCCAGGCAAAGATTAAGATATAAGTTCAATAAAACTCTGGTGATTAAATAGGTCTAATGTATTGTCTTTTTTGTAAATATAAATTGTAAATATAAATTATTGATTTTTGTTATGCAGTATATATTATAGTGAATTTTGCCATTAATAATGAATTTATCTAATTATTTAACCATAATATAATTTAAAAATTATTAAATATGTATTAAACAATATACTTTATTTGGTTAGTCCTAATATTAAACTGCTGTTCAATATAAATATAAAAGTTATATTTGTTACAATTACTACTGTACTATAATAAATTTAAATATGTTTAATGTTGTTATGAATATTTATGAAAATTATATCTGATAATTTATGATAAACATATTATGAAGATTTAAAGTAATAAATTTGTAAGTTTTAATCTTGTAATTTAAAATGTAATGTAATATTCTTCGCGGTAAGTTGTAATATTATATTGTAAACGATGTATTTTGCATTTCATTTCATTTAATTCTTATGTATCACACACTTGCAGTATATTATCTAATATTTGTTCGAACTTCAACCGTCATCCTAATTGAGTTTTTTCTGGGTTTTCCTCAGTTGCTTAAGGTTAATACCGGGAAGATACCTAGTGTGATACCCCGCAGTAGAGTAAGTTTACAGTCCTCCCTTTTCGTAATATAATTTATGTATATGTTTATGAAAATGTTAATGTATGTATTGTTATTTATGTTCCATTATCATGTTTTTGTTGTTTTTTTGGACGATGACTTGAGCCTAACCAGGAAATAAAGTTTATTATTATTATTATTATTATTAAATATGCATGTAAATTTTTCCTCAATGCAGAATTATAAGAAAGCTCTAGTGGTGAATAAATATTGAAAATTATGCCCAATAATAGAATCAGTTTAATTATTTTGGTTACGTGTACATGTTTTATGTCTTTAAACGATTTGAGTAATCTTAAATGCTTCATGAGAAACTTCACACTTCTCGAAAGAAATATTGAAAATAGTTAAGAGATATTCGCCGACGCAAGTTTCCTCAAGATAGAACTGAGTTATAAAAGTTTTACTATTTTCAGTCAATTTATATATCACAGCCGTACGATAGCTTCAGTATCTTCCATAAATTTAAATTGCCCGATTTGTTTTCTTAAAAATTACTGTTACGTTAACTGGAATGTTAGCACATTTTCACTCTGTCATTTGTGTGTTTTCTTTCAAAGATTTCTTTCGTCTCTTTAAGAGCGTTGAAACTCTTGAATGTTGGGAAGGATAAAGTCATAGGGATCTTTTGTCAAGGTTTTTGCAACGTTAGGTAGTATCTGAGATTGCATCTGATCAGTTGGTCGAGTTTACGTTTGATTTACGAAGAATCAATGTGAGAATTATCATGGTCTTTCCGCGCATCTCCGTTGAAGCTATGATGTGCATTGTATTCGAACACAGGACTCTATTCTTACGCATATATGAAAATCCGTCTAGCATTTTCTGTCCTCCCACCTCTCTTTTGAGAATTTTATCTATGACGCCAGCATAAATTGAATTGAAGAGTGCTTCTTCCAACCGACAGTCGATGTTGTTCAGCGGGCATGCGTGGAATTCCAGAGAACAATTTGCAAAATCGAGAATTCAGCAAGAACGCGACAGAAGTTAACCTGAGACGAAAAAAAAGGAGTCTGTGAGGAAAAAAGAATGAGTGACGTCGGGGTACTGCTCGAGATGAGAATACTGAAGAACCTTCCTGTTAGGACACTTGCGAATGATTTGAAATGTGAAGTTGCAAATTCTCCTCTAATTTTTATACTTCCTGAATAAAAATCTCGTTTCTTATTGTGTATAGAGGTGTGACGTATTGAAAAAAAAAGTGACGTACTTTCCATTCTTTATACTTTGTATATAAGTATAAAGAATGGAAAATACGTCATATATAATATATTGATTTAAAACCGATCTGTTGAAAACAATTTTAACACAATATACAAATAAAACAGTGACATAGAAAAAATTAATTACTTGAAGGAACAAGCCATCAAAGCAGAAAATCATTCTAATTAAGTATAAATGTTATATAAGTTATCCGTATCTGTTTATAAATTTAATGTGTTTTTCGTAAATTTTATGTGCAACGTTTCTGAAATTATACGCTTATAATAATTTTGCTCTTGATCTAAAATTAAAACATTTTCCCAATCTATTGAATGATCCAAATTTAAACGGTGTAATGAAATAACATTATGTTTTAGAGTGTTTATGTTACGCTGATGTTCTTTGATTCGCGTCTGTAATTTACGTTTTGTTGTCCAATATAGCAAAAAGGACAAAACACGTTTGTAAACGACATTTTGTGAAGACGTTGACGATTACATCTTTTCCCTTATCATAAGATAAGGTTGTTTCCTTGTGGTACTCACTAACCATGTTTTCTTGGAGAAAAAGTCTACTTAGAATTTGGGATGTTATTTTATAGTATGGTACGTTGTGAGATAATAATTATCTACTGAAAAAGTCGGTTTTATATCAATATAATTATGATCGTAGACGAGAATAATGTCAAATCATTTTTGTTTGAAATTCTGCTGTAGTTAGATTTTGGTTCTGGTGCGTACAGGTGAGATAATAAAGTCGATGGTCTTTGTGTTTATTATAATGAGAAAAAAACGTCATAAAATAATGAGGACGAGTAGATTCTGTAGAAAATTTCTTTTAATTCAAATCTGTATTGGGAAATGTTAATATTTAACATCATTGCGATAGATAAGATAGTAAATCGGATGTTTTTGGAAGCGTAACCTTGTAAAGAAGGAAATCTTTTTCGTCTTTTAGCAAATTAGTGAAACAGACAATTTCGCGAATCAGTGTTGTAAAGACAATATTGAAACTTTATCAGAACTTAAGGAGTTGGCGCATTGAAAGAAGAATTGAGTTCTAAAAGGTGAGAGCACCCAGGATTGCACTGAAGAGAGAAATGAACGATTGATTTGTTGTCCCTCAAACACCGTCTCACTTCCATCAGAAACAAGCGAGAGTTTGTAGTCGCTTGGAGGCTTGTGTAAAACGACATCGTACCGCCATTAGGAGAGTAAGTCTGAGTCGGGTTTCCGACATTTAGTAGGTAAAGATGAGAAGTTACTTAAGTTATTAAAGTTATAATGTTTGATTTATTCTTATTTACGTTTCTGCCGTCGTTTGAACTACACTAATCTCATTCATACATAACAATTATTAATACAGTATTCGATTTATTTAATAAGTTTTGTTGGTGAGACTGGTAAAAAGCCCGTGAAGCTATATTTTTGTTTAACCCCCAACTGATTCTTGGGATTTAATTGCATTTTGAAGTTTTGGGTAATGTCTTGTTTCTATGATGCACAGAGAAGTTATTAATGTTCATGCTATTTTAGAAAGTATTCATTTCTGCCAAGCATTTAATGAAACAATTTTGTGTTTGTAAAATAGCTTAATAAATTGAACGTAAAACATAAACATAATACAATAGCAACATCGTTTTTGAACACAAACACATAGATATCTGTTAAATGGCGGTTAATTTCACCGCCAGATAAGAGATTAATTATGTTATGTTGAATGAAAATGGGAGACGGGACCGAGATTCGAACTCGGGACCTTGAGCTTGAACGCGTTCATGCGGTTACCAACTGCGCCATCCAGTTCGCCTCCTGGCCCAGTCTACCATTAACATTAACTTGCGAGACCCAAAGCACTGGAAGACGCAGTTGATAAGCGTATGAGTGCATTAAGCTCAAGATCCCGAGTTCGAATCTCGGTCCCGTCTCCCATTTTCATTCAGCATATCATTAATCTTGCGGTGAAGTTCAGTGCTATGATTTAAAAATTTCTATGTGTTTGTGAACAACAATTGGATAATACGACCCAAAACAATATACATCCTAAGGGAGTCGTCTCATATGAGGAATGTCGTCTCTATTAGACCACTTCAGAGGTCTTTGGGTCTCGCAAGTAGAATGCTAAAGGTAGAGTGGGCCGGGAGGCGAACGGAATGGCGCAGTTGGTAAGCGCAAGAGCGTTTTAAGCTTAGGGTCCCGAGTTCGAATCTCGGTCCCGTCTCCCATTTTCATTCAACATAACATAATTAATCGGTTAAAAAAATGAACAGTTTAATTTGTTGAAGGACTTTTTATTTTAAAATAATTTAGTTAAGGTGTTGAGAGATTTAAAATAATCTTTAGGATATGAAATCAAGAGTTAAGTATGATTATTCCTGATGTGTTGAATCTTGTAGCGCATAATATGTATTTAAATCCCATGAAAGGGGCAGAAAAATAAAAAATAAACTTGAAGAAACTTCATTCTTATATTTGATGTAGAATAAACGTGACATTTTAAACATTACCCACGTTTTTCGTTTTTACTCTGTCTTCCGTGACGGGGCACAATCATTTCTATTGAATTTTTATGTCGCAACACAGGCGTCAAATCTTTGCTACCGTGTAATCCATTGTCACATTTTTATGACTTGAGTGTGTGGGGTAAATTAGATATGTGAAAGATACTCATGGTGGTATGAACATGTCAGATCCAATGTATCTATCGTTTCTTTTTGTTGTTATGAACAGATAGCGAAGAACTATGTACACTTTTTTCATTCCGTAACCCGCAGTGAATAACTTCTAGTGGTTTTCCTCGTAATTAACCAAGTCATTAAGAGAGTCACGTTTAAATTTATCATAAATATAGTGTAATCGTACATCGTAATTAAAAAAATCTGGGATGTTGTGAAGTGCAGGACATTTTGCCTTTCACCGGACCTTACTTATAGGAGGTATAATTATATTTGGGTAGGAAATGCGTTGGATTGTCAGGAAGTCTCAAAGTAACGTAGTATCATAGCAGTTTGTGTGGTTTGGGTGAAAGCAAAACGCTCACTTCGGCCGAGCTGAGAACCGCATCTGCGCTCTTCTAGCAGCAGAATATTGGGACGTACCACAACGACTGACGGTAACTTTATTGCATTTGTATTCTATTGTACTTGTTTCGAGTAAAAATTAAAAATAAATCTTACCCGAACAAAAGTTGATTTTTTTCAGTTCGTAATTTCATTTTGTCCTAAACTTCTATTGTAGATGGATATTTAAATTTTCTGAATGAAGGTGTTGTTCTGTTTGCCAGTAATCGGATGTGAATTTTTCCTAAAACGGCAACGAAGTTACCGAAATGCGGAGGGATGCGAACACTTACAACATTATTTAAACATGACTATTCTTGGTTTTTTTCTTTAGTCTATTCAATTTATTTTGGAAATGAATTATTTAATTTTGTCTAATTCCACGAGTATTGTAAACGTTCAAAAAAGTCGAGATCTCTTCGGAATTGATTCCAACGGAAAAATGAGCTTCAGAATTTCGTGATATGCAATTCCTATGCGTATGTGAATGATTTTGTTACTGTGACTCGTAAACAAATTGATTCTACTAAATAAAACTTGAGAATTGTTTATCTATGCATTTGGAATGGGAGCCATTTCTGGTCAGCTCATTCCGGTTACATTTTGACTGCACACTCCACTTACAGTCTCTAAAGATTCAAAATCTTAGAGGCGCCTTATTTTTTATTTAGCAAATGAGAGAATTGTAAATTATTCAGAGTGGAAGACTTTATTTGTATTCACATACTTAATTTGAATTTAGAGTATCAAATTAACTGCCAAACTTCATAAAGTCTTGAGTACGTGATTTAAATACATTAACTGATAATTGTGATATACAAAAATGTGAGTTTCATTCTTTCGCATTAGATACTAGTTTCTTAAAATTATTTACTCAATGTAGATATCATTATTATTTACATCGTCTGTGGCCTGGTGAAAATTGGGCCTCGACTCGGGGGACCGGAATTCGAACCCGAGTTTTCCTGGTAGGCCGCGGGCGTTGTACCACTTCACCACCCGCCTCGACTCCCATAGCCCGTACACAACATTCACCTGGCCTGATCCGGTGAACCCGTGGCACACCTCATACAGGAGATAAGTCACCACAGGCGACCCCCTGTATTGGAAGCAGTTATACCCGGTATCCACGTACCTAAGTGTCGGATGCGATTTTGAACACACTGCTTTCGATTACCTACTCGGGAAGGGAAGTTTGCATCGTCTACGACCGGGTGAAACGTGTACCCCTGCGAACAAAGCAGGAAGTCCCGGGTTCTATTTCCGATCCGTCTTAATTTTCACCTTTAAATCATGATTATTTAGTTGTATACGTTTTGATTTGTACAATAGTTTTTGTTAAAATATATGATAGGAAATTTGAGTGGGACACACAACAGATATTTTAAAAATATTTCACGTTTATTCGTCTATTCACTTTTCTGTAGGACTAGATTAACATACTAAACTCTGAAATTGTTTTCTTTCCGGTCATTTCACAGAATTTTTTAAAATTTGATAAAGAGAATAGTAGCGAATGGTATATCTTACAACCACAATTGATATATCTACAGAAACATACTGGCTTACTGACGTGGCGACGCCTAAACATTGTACGCGGGACCTATGCAAAAACGTCTGTTGTAAACTTTCACGTGTAAACTACTGAACGGATCGAAAAGAAACTTGCATGATCGTATCCCTTAGAATTTGAGATGGCTCCCAAGTGAGATTTCATTTTAAGGTATAAGAGTTTGGAGTCAGAATTAAAATACTGAAAAGTGTACTATTTGATTATTAGTATAGATGACAGAAAATGAAGGATTATTTCTATTTCAATGTCAGTAGAGACACTTCTTTCACTTCTCTTTCATTCAATAGATATCTCTCCATAATTGTGGTATGGTGGGGTAATCAAAACGAAAATTGTGTATTTTCTGCTTATCGGCTGCGTTGAATTTTGCTTTATATCTGATTTTGAAAACCCTTTCCACCTGCTTGTAATACTCAACTTTCTGGCTACATGGTGCCTTGAGTGATTCTGGCACCACTGTCACGATTTTATATTAGTGGAAAATTAATTCACTTGTGAGGTACAGTTTCATGAAATACTCATGTTAATTTTTGTTTAAGCTCTTTCGGAAGTAGACAACAGACATTAATGTCCTTCTTTCTGCACCATTAGGTGATGTTGGGTAACGTGTGTTCTTTCTTCAAGATCCTCTTCCCAGATGTTACAAAATGGAAGTCAATTATATTCCTTTTATTGTGGAGTGGCTATTGCACTAACCGCTTTCCCCTGTCTCGTTGAGATTCGTCTCGAAGAATTCTTTACCTCACAGTCGATTGGACTCCATTGATATCTATAGTACGTTCTGAAATTGAATAAACGTATTCATAATTTTCACTGTATGGTCTCGTGAAATATACAAATCATCCTGTCATATCACTCCTTGTTTTAAATTCTATCATGTTGTTACCTGTTCCTGTGTTGTCTACGATCACAAAAGTTCCTTTCTCAGTTGTTGGGTGAGGAGGGTTTCGCTATGGCGAAGACACTCTATCATTCGTCTGTGCGGTGACGAACTACTTGAAACCGTTCCCCACCTCCCGCTTCACAACCGCGTCCTTCACGCAGAATCGTCTTCCAGTTTCATTAGCATTATAGTTTCCAGTCCCGAACTCACAGAGAATTTCCTTGATTATCCTTTTCATTGGAGGAAAGAAATCTGCAAAAAATTACCAAAATATTTATGATGAATGGTTCTAATTTCATGAATTCATATGACATTCTAAATCTAAGTTAGTAAAATAATAACTTTTGTTTAGAATAAGATTTATTTTGGGTGTTATGTTATTCTATAGTTCTGGTACTACACAAACATTTCCTACGTGAGTATTAGTTCACAAAATTGTATACGTTTGTCAGAAATTTGAATCGGTTTGTGTCTTCGACCTTCTTTACTAATATTAAATTCGTTATTCGTCGTTTTGATCTACAGTATATTAGGAGAAGATGCGTGCGTAGTACTGAAGTAGGGAGTTATTTGATAGTGTAATGCTATTTGGATTGAATTACACCCCGAAGGAAACTCGACTACTGTTCACACGTCAAATTATCCGCTTGATTACCTATTGATTTCACATTGGCTGGTGTACAGCGGTGGTATTGTCAAACTATATCCTTGGAGGGATCCTCAATCGGCCCGTGGTGTTCTTGCATTGTGATAGCATTATCTGTCTTTGAAAATTTTAAATTACTACTTAGTTTCTACTGTAAAAGTATTATTGTACAAGTAATTAATGTACAAGTATTAGTTTTTACTTGAGAGCACGAAGGAGAAGGGATATAATTTTCTCCGTGGATGGATCCCGAGTGCCTTCAGCCTTAGTCTTCTGGCCTAGCCTTCAGGTCTTGGGAATATTTAATAAATATTGATAATTGAAGGATAACACTATTTTTAAAGCAAAACCACTTTTAAGGCGTTACGTGACATAGCATATCCTTCTTTTCAGAAATGACAAAATTGTTCCGTCTTGAAAACTATTTTTTTAGTGAAAAGTTCCAATAGGTCTCCCATATTTTCAATACAATTTAAAAATTAATTTATTGAAACAGTTTAAAATAAATTTTTTTCAGAATTGTGACTTTGATTTTTTGTTTTGGTCCAGCTAAAATTGCTATTTATTCCAGTGTGCGGCGTACGTTTAATTTTTTTTTCAATCACCCACGGTTGACTGTACTGGTCTACAACTGTCAGATGGAACGTTTGGAGCGAAAGAATAACTTACTAATCCACTACGTCGGTTTTTGAGATTACCGAAACCCAACTCCTGGCAACTACACGACGAATGAGTACACAGCAGTGCCTTCTTGCCCACCAAGTGTCTGTCCGGAGGGTGCAGGGTTAAAATCGTTATAACTTGCATAAAAATTGAGCTATGGAGACCAAAAATAAATCAAAATGCGCGTCATTTAAAGAGCTAAAAATGGAAATCGTATTGAAATATTTGGTGTATTTTACCTACGACGGAAATGTAAAAAAACATGAAAAATATGAGAAATTTGTACTTTTTAACATGGCGCACCAATTATTATGAAAAAATTCATGAAAGTAGAGTTTTGTACATTTTACCAAATGAATCAACAAAATTTGATGTAGTTTGAATTTTCTACTTGAAAATATTTGTTTAATGTTTTGACAAGTAATAACTTTTATACATCACATTGAATAACATGAACAAATGGAAAACATGACACTTTCATAACACCATGATAAGAGTTGAGAAAGATATTAGAACAAAGTATTTTCATTCGTTATTTTTATCAGCTAAAATAATGTTTCCGTTGTTAATCAACGTTGTTGTGCGGCACGCGTCACTAACTCGCTTTGTTTCACCTCCTCCACTTGTTTAGCAAATCTCTCCACTTCGCCATTCTAGCTGTCACTCGCACTACTACTGTCGACTCGTTTCTAATCAGGTGAACCGAATCAACTCCTCGGGTGGCTGAAGACAATGTTCATTACAGTGTCTGCAATAAAGGAAGACATTCATTTGAGTACATAAGAGACGAGACATTCGTAAAACGAAAGAAAAAACGGATGAAAACAATTCCTTATGTAATGGAGTTCTTGACAGGACATAGAAATTTTCAAAATTACTTGATTTGGATAGGACGCAAGAACTCAGGTGACTGTGTTTTTGGGAATGGGAGTGAAAAAACAAACCATGTACTGTGAATTATACGGAAAAGAAAGAGCACAACATAATAAATACCTAAAACATAAAGGAATATTTCTAACAAATGACAAGATAAAATTAATACGGGGAAGAAATTTGTTTGATAGACATCTAGAACATATCACAGAAATTGGGTTACTACGTGACGCATGTAATAGAGAAGAACAGGACTAAAATTAAAAAAAAGATTCGGGGCGGAGGAGGTAAAAGCAAAAGAATATAATTTATGTAGTTATAAATTTGTAACTTTGTAATGATGTATTCAATAGATTAAGATTAAAATAAATTGAAAAAAAAGTGTCTGCATTCTGAGAAATTGGGAAGCTGTTCTGATTATGACGATGTAATTGGATGTATATAGCAATATTGTGCCTGGCTGTGGAGAGAAATGTGACTTGTTAGATGCCCACGTTAATTTAATACATATATAGTTGACGATGGAATATATTGACAGAAATGATGAGTATTGTATTAATATGCTTAGGGAGTGCGGGTTGTACGGATGGAGAGATCACGAGGTATGGAACAGATGAAAGACAAGGATGTGTGTGATTAAGGAGATACGATACAATCAAATCAGGAGCAGGGAGAGATAGGAAGTTATTTTTAAATGTGGAAGAGATTCAGAATATTAAGGAGGAACTTGAAGGGACTTACATGCTACGTGGTAAAATAAAGAAACACAGAATATTGTATGTAAAATAATTGACTGACGTACAGAACGACGCACTGGGTCAGACAGACATGCCACCCGATGCAAACACGACGGAAAATTAAATAAATGAAAAAAAAAGTATAATATTCTGATATTATTGTCATGATTCTTGTGGCATGTTTTGTGTTAGAGTTTAGTGTATGAAGAGTAGGTCTTGAGGAAATTTTTGTTTCACCGAAATTTAAAAAAAGACACATTAAACATTCAAAATGAATGAAATACGTAAAGGTGATATGTATGAAAGTAAAAAATGTCGCCGGATGGCGGGGCATTCACGGCTGTCGAACGGCATCGGAATGCTGATAGCTGGACCCCGTTCCTCCTCGCCTTTGAGGGACAGCGTTTCTATCGTGTGAACGTTCAGAAGACGGAGGGGTCGACGAACGGTCTTCCGACATACCCTTCCCTGTCTCTGCGATCCGTAGCTCATGGGAGAATTCGGCGAAGATCGCTGGAGAACGCTCTATGGCGATCGACACGCTCTCAGCGGACGCGAGATGGACTCCGTGCGGCGTCTCACGTGCCGCGAATGAAATTCTGACGCCTCAGCTGACCCCTCAAGGGCGTAATGATGTAGGATCGGGATGGCGCTGCCATGTTGTAGTTGGGGTGATGGATTTTGTAGTGGGAGTTATTGAGATTTTTTTGGACAGCATTCTGTAACTTAGATGATTTTGTATTTATTATTTTTGTGTTTCTTCTCTTATGGCGAAATTCAGGCAATGAGCCCTTCTCTTCCATCTAACCGTGACTTGGGACAGGGAATTGGGAAAGAGAGATGTTGGGTTGTCGGGGAACTCATGGTATCGAACTGAAATTTGTCTGGAGGCAAAGGAAACCCTACCTATGATAACTGTAACAGACAATTGAAATCTTGACTGTCCATGGAAACTTGTAGTCATTTGTAACAAATAGGTAACGAAACTGAGGGAAACTGTATATGTGGAACATTTCTTGTGGAATTGCTCAATTTATGAGGCAGAAAGGCGTGAATATAATTTGATATAGCGATTGGAATAGTATAGTACAGTTGATATCAACAAAAGTTAAATTGAAAATGTTCCGACAGTACATATGTAACATATTCGAAATAGGCGGCATAATAAAACGATGATGATTGACAAAGTTATAAGATTCCGCATGACACCGCATATAAAAAATCCGTCTCTACACGAAGGAAAACCGGAGCAAAACCCGGGCCTGGATGGGGCTACAGAATTAATGTACACAACCGTGCCAAAGTTGAGTACACATAAAACTAAATTAATATGAGCCATAAGACAACACAATCATGCAAGAAAACAGTTTTGAAATTCTCATAAGTAATTTTAAAAGTACTACAGTATTGGCGTGATAAAGTACAAGACGGATTTAACTTTCATTAAAATCAATAAATTCTTTTACATTGTAGGAGCACTGGTGCAGGAGATAGCTTTTAACTGCGGATTTGAAGAGATTCAATTTCATGATATCTTTTATATTTTTGGGGAGGGAATTATATAGAACGATTCCCGAATGATATGGTCCTTTTTGGCAAGGAATGGTTGACACTCTAGTGCGATGAATATTATTACTATTGCGAGTATTGTGTTCGTGAACGAGACTGTTTCGTATAAAGCAAGGGTGGTGCTTCAGTAATTCGGTCTTAACAAACAAGACCGTTTCATAAATATAAATGCAGGGAAGTGTTAAAGCATTTAATTCCTTAAATAAAGGTTTACAAGAGTTTCGGGGGGAGATTTACAAATTATCCGAACTATCCTCCTCTTAAAGACATAATTCGGAGAAAAAAACTATAAAAAAATCCTGAGACAGTCGGCATATGCTGTTATTAACAAACCAAAGGATTTAGTTCAGAGACAGATTTTTTGTGTCTTGAGTTCTTATATCATTTATTTCTCTCCGCAAAAAGAAAAAAAATTATCCAGATTGGCATTTAGAATTTTGTAATATTCAATAAAAGCAATATCATTGATTTTTTCATATGTATCGTCTTTTAGACGCCGTCGAATTTTATGAATCATTTTACTGCATATGACAAGACCCAAATCAGTAGTATAACTTGTCTTTGCCGGAGCTCTCTCGAGTCACTTATAATTTTCTCATGTGATTCACGCATTAGATGGCAGAATTTTTACAAAGTAAAAACATGATATTAAATTTTGCCCCAAAACATATTTTCAGTCCTGTACATTGCGCGAAATCTTTTAAATCGCATCGAAAATATACGAAGTGGCTACACTACGGAACGTAAACAAGTGATATTATTCATGGAGTTTCTATATTTTTACATTGACTTTGTAGCTCATAGAACACAAAGGAATAATGCTTGAAGGTTCCTTGATTAATGAAGTAATATAGTGATAAAATCAAAATTAGATATGGGAATAATCCTACATTCAAATTACTTCATTGCGCCAATAATGACAAATTAATGTCGGCAGGTAATGTGTTTATATATATGGCATCTCCGGAAATTATGTTAGCGTTTGCTACCAGGGGTTGAGAAGCAGCTGAATGAGAAGATATCGCATCACATTTGTGTTCTCGATTGGTTCAATAGATTATGTATAAGCCCTTATATAAAAGTGGCTATGTGCAAGAGAGAACCTTTGGCGGGTTCCCGGGAGCCTGCGAGTCACATTTCAAGAATGACACTAGAGATGTACGAGAAGTACATTGGACAATTGTGAATGTTTTCTAATCTTCAAGAATATTTCCATTCAATGCTTCTTTAATATATTATTGCTCACTTTTTATTTTATTATTCCCAATAATCATTCTAATTCTTGTCAACATGGTACTTCAAATTATTTTCCAAATTAACTTGTATTTCTTACGGTTACAGGTAAATTTCTCCTTCAACACTACTAGTTATTGGTGAGTTATTTTTAATTTATCTCTGTCTGATTTATTTCGAATTTAATATCTCTTCACATTGAATGCGAACTTGGTAACGGATGTGGATAATGACATATTGCATTGTCAGACAGTTGTTAAGGCGATTCTCGCATGGCACATGGATGTTTGCCTGATTATAACATATCGAGTTTTTCAATCCTAGTTCCTTTATTCCACACACCAGTCTAACATACTATGTGTTACTTTGGTAAAAATATGGACAAATATTTTAATGGTATTAAAATCGATAATGATTAAAAGTGTTTTCTTGTCTTTTAAAGATGTAGAAGTTTTAGCTTATTTAATCTTATAATGACGTGTTGACTCGTAATATTAGTGACCAAAATTTTGTTTTCACTGATAATTGCGGCTGTTTGTGTAAACTCGTTTCCTTAATCTTCTTGTCCGCTTTAGAAATCGCGGAATTGAGCAAAATTTTATTCTGCTGATTAATGCAGCTTTGCGTGTAATCTCGTTCCGTTAATCTCCTTGTCCGCATAGAAACAGCGAAATTCTTATTATGAAGAGGCGACGTAAAGCATGGTATTTTCTCATTTCCGTAACACATTTTGAAATCAATATCTGATTATAAATGAACATTTTACATTTTAATGTGCCATAGATTATAATTTGCTTTCATTTAGTTGATTGGTAGAGGAAGAGCCGCTTCTCTTGAATTCCGAGTACTGTGTTCATTATTTGTAATTTAGCTTCATTTAGTTTAAATACCGCTTGCATCTTCCCCTTGTCCTTGCCCCTCCTGCGGATGTCTTATCAGTTTTCGAAAACCCTCTTCTAACACATCCGAGAAGTCTCGTAACGCACGGAGAGGAAGGTGGGGGTGAAGAGGAAACGTTTGGAGTGGGTCACGCTCGAAAAATATAATATCCGTCCGGAGACAGCGTCTCGTATATTCCCAATTTCAAGCCGAGATGCGGCCCTTGCTCCCACCGTGCCAGCTGCGTCGCTCGACTGCAAGGCGTGCAGTCAGGGTTGGGGAAGAATGGATTATGGGGATAGGCGCCATTGGGAGAGAAAACTATTGTTAATGTTGAGTGTTATAACATCGATCAAGAGTGATTATGGAACTACGATGTACGTCGATCCCAAGTAGAAAAAGAAAGAGTAGGAATGTCGTTATACAAAATTATCATTCATTGATTGAAAATAACGTTAAATGTGAAAAGGGACAGATAAACTTAAAGACTTTTGCAGAATTTTTCTTTGATAGTTGTGATATAAATGAAATGCAAGTTGATCGGAAACATTAATAAATTACTGCATGAATCTGGAAGAAAATGTATTTTCTCGTGGTCGTTTGATTCATTTTGTGACGCATGTATCTTGCTGAATGTCGATTCACAGCGTCGATTATTTTATCGTTTTGCACCATTACGGCTTATCTCACTTCTCCTGATCTAATACTTCTTTTGCTTGGTCTCCAGATAACGTCTCCAGAATACTTTGAGTTAACCCACGTCGTATCTACTTACTTTTCGTCAACACACTCTTTTGTAGAGTGGATTCCTATGTATCTCTGTCTTTGTGTATATTCTGAGACCTTAGTATCTTGCTTGACCTAGGAAACTGCCTTCCTTTATTTTGTCATTCGTAATGTTCTGTCCATGCCAGATGTCAATGTGTAATTGACACTACTTCCTCTTCCTCTAGACATGTGTACATTCTAGACATTTCCAAAAGTGAAGCAACCTATTGCGGAATAACGTATGAACTCAGTACTCAGTCCTTGATTACTCTCATTATTATTAGCCATTAATAATATTTAAATAATTCCGAGTTGTAACGTGGTACTAATAATTTGATTTCTTGACACTTATTATTTTTCGATGGCACGATATGTTTTTGAATGGTTTTATCAAGTGGCGCTATGTGCACATTTACTTGATTTTGTATTAAATCACCGAACATTTCTTTAGGTGGTTTATTTCTATGAATATTTATCGAGTTGATAAAATAGTGAAGAGAAAGAGTGTGATATTTGTGATAGAAGGAGAATGTGTTTGATGTACCCCTCTTTCCACGTCTTTCTTTGTCTCGCATAACAAAGAGTCGTACTGGAAGTTGTTTGGCATCGAGCGAACATACGTTCCCTGAGGCACTCGCTTAGGAGGTGCGAGGTATCTCCTATCATGAGAACAAAGCGACGCTTTCGTTCGCTACTTGACGGGAGACAGGCGTCCTCTTTATAGGTATCGCACCAATCTATGCGAGAAAAGTCGTGAGAGAGTATTGTCACGAGGACGTGGGGACACTTCCTCCGTGATTACGTCGTCCAGTAAATTTTCATTGTGGTGATCTGTATAGTTTTATCTTCTTAACATTTTGTGTTGTTTATTACTTTCAAAAATAGACAATCACCTGTGTATTTCTTCTTATAATTCATAGTTCATTCCAAACCATATATTTTTGTTAGTTTCAATTTTTAATTTGTAGATGTTTCCTAAGATTGTCCATTTAGTAATTAATCCTTTTTTTCGATTTTGTTTAATTTACTTTCTACATTTGAATAATTCAAAACTTTATCGCTTTTTTACTCTTTAACGTCTATGTTGTTATTCTCTCTCGATGTGCTGCATCTCATTTCAAGTATGGGGTGGAAGGAAATAATTTACTAGACCCGTAGTAAATAATATGCTAGACTCAAAACGGTTTGGGATACATTATTTTAAATATGTTCAAATAACTGAATGTTCCACGAAGTAACTCGTTTAGTGATGCGATATCTTGAAAAAGTTTACTGGGAGCGATTTAATATCTTGTCAGTTCTTAATTATTGGAAATCCTCTATCCTTGTTTTACTTTCGTAATGGAGTACGCCTGCAACGTCTTGCGTTCTAAATCCCAGCTCTGTGGACGTGTTTCTCCAATATCACTAGAGTGTCGCTGATATGTTGGAGTCTTCAGATGCACACTGATCTCAGGGAGCCGAGTCATGGATATTACTCTTAATGTTGTGCTTCTGTAACTCTCATGTCACCTTTCATTGTCCCGAAAAGGTACGTCTACAACGGTGTTTAAACCGCTCCACGACTCTCGCACGTCGTGGATCGTCGTACCGTCGTTTGCCAAACGCTGTGTACATCCGTCGTGTGACGTTTGTGGCATCGACCAATCAGAGAACAGAGTAAACAGACGCAACTACCTCGGCCATGGCCATAAACATACTTCACCATGGTTCTGAACGTTGCCATGTCAAAACCCGGCAGTGGCGTGATCTACTTTAATTGGTCGGCAGAACCAAAGACAACACGACGCGTCGTTGGAGTCGAAGTTCAGTCCGCGATACGTAAAGTGTTTACGACTCTGGAAGTAGAACTCTTATGACTATTAATGGTCGAGCTTTACGTCCGTTTCAGACGTACCTTCACATTACACTGGCCTGACATGACGTTGTGTGCATTTAATGTATAACAAGATATCTACATTTTACAACCTGACTAAAGGAGTACTTGAGATACGAAGACACTAACATTCGGTTCGAAAAAAATGCAATTGTATTATTTAATCGATATATGGTTACTGCTGATGAAATTTGCGCATCAACTTGATAGACAACTTTTGTGCAAGCGTTGTACAATTGACATGACGTTGGAATATCACTTGCACGCAATTTTTTCCTTCAACCCCGTCGGGGCGAGTGCGTTCCATTGTGGGAAGGGTGTATGCTTCTCTGCGACTACTTGTCTCCGGTCGCCGATTCACTCCTTGCCGACCCTGCCCCTCGTCTTCTCCGAACCGCACGCACACTGCAACACTCGCTATACGGCGTCGCCGTCGCGCCTCGCCGTCTGCCGTTCACCATGCTGTTGATGCTTCCTCTACCGCCATTTCCGCTGGCAAGAACGCGACGCGCGGCGAACGGCAGCGTGGCGGGAGGGTGACGGAAGCAGTGACGGCGACGGTGACACAAACCATGGCGGGGAGACGATGAGGTGGTCTCTTGTGCCGGTGGAAGCTTTTGTACCGACGACTGCGGTGACATGGGGGGTTTGGCGATGGAGATGAGGAAGGAGACGCGAGAACGGATGCGCTGCTGACGTTGAAGCTGCCTTCTGTGAAAGTGCGTTACTTGCGAGGAGCATATTCGTCATTATGAAGCGAAATACATCTTTGAGGTATGGAATTGAATCGTCTCTACTATTATTTACCCATGAAATTACTGATTTACGAGATGTTATACCTAGTCGCATTGTAGAGGTTTGGAACATTCTAAATATTTGGGAGAGTGGATTAAAAGAGTTCAGCACCAAGTCTTATATTTCCTGCTTTCAATACAATCAATACATAGTAAATATGTATGAAACAGGGCATTGAGAAAGTTGTTTAATATATACTACGGAAATATGATTTTAGCGTGTGTATTTTAGCGAATGTTTTTGATTAGATATTTCTCAAAAGCTCTATAATGTAAAAAAAAATAATTTCCATTAAATAAAGATTTTCACTGAACAAAAATCCTCCTGACACGAAACTTGTCTGGGTCCCTTTAATGGAAAAAATAAGACCCTCCAGCGAACCGGTGGTCCCTGGGGGGGGGGGGTCAAAGG
>NNCF01129032.1:260772-273411 GCA_002313205.1 Laupala kohalensis
TATATATATATATATATATATATATATATATATATATATATATATATATATATATATATATATATATATATTACAGTCCTTCAATATAATCACCAGCTGTCTTGTACCATTTGCCAGATGTCAGGAAACCGTAGGATACCGTTGGTAAGCTGTCGTCTGTTGATGTCTACGACGGAGCGTCCTACTGCTCGGATCACTGACGGCATGTGAGGAAATCGGATGTAATTGCGGTATCTGTCGCGGTGGACACCAACCAGTTCATACTGGTGCCATTTGTGTACAACAGTGAGTCGATGTGGAACGCAGCGAGAAGCAATTTTCCATATTTTAAGACTTTTCTTCAGTATGTGCCTCTCCGTTTGAAAACTGAGCCGAAATTCTACGGAAAATTCCCTGACAGTCCGTCGACTGTCTATGAAAAGGAAACCACGATATCAACGTGATGTTGAGGAATGGATGGTCGACCTGTGCGATGCAAATCCGCAGTAAGAGTCCAACCTGCACTAAACGCTTTGACCCATCGCGTAACCGTCGTATGCGGTAACGCATTTTCGCCACAGGCTTCAGATAATTCTTCATAACATTGCTATGCATTTTTGTAACGGCCAACATCGATTTTAATCCACAACCGCTGATCACTTTTTGTAAGCATGATTTAGAGCGGTAGAAACTACACTGTCTACTTCAACGCACGCTGCAACTACCCCTTCTGCTGGATCGACGGTTTTATGTACTCTACACATCAACAACAGCGCCACCTCACTGCTCCGATATCCTGTTGGCACAAGCCCAATGTTCTGCGACTTTCGTGGCTACGTTGCCACTACTTTTTTTACAACACTCGTGTATATATATATATATATNTTCTTTTCCTAAAAATGCTAAGGCTAAACGAAAAATTGCAAAAGAAGATATAAACTTTGAGCGCCCATATCTCGGTCCCTGTGCATCTGCCGGAAGAATGACAAAGGACCAAATTTGTTGGAAATTTTGTCAGCTACAACATGTACTTTTAAATTATCTATAAATATTTCTAAATTCAATTATTCATTTATTTGGTCGCTTATTCCGTAGAGCTCATGCTCACCACGACGCGTATCAAAATGAGATCATATTTCAATACATTTTGTTAGTTGAACAACGTGCTTTAACACTGAGATAGAATGTATTGCTCTTCTAATTAAACGAAGAACATTATGTGACCTTATTACTGCGCGAGCGACGAAACGAACTATAGTATAAATTTTAGTCATTTCATTATCTCTGTACATTTTCAACATTTTCATTTAACTATAATAAATAGTATTATATGTCTTGAAATTGGCTCCTAAGGAGCCTTCAGTACATTTTATTAGATTTTGTGACAGTAGGAACATATTGGTTTCCTTTCCTAAATATTCACTAATAGTATTCATTTATGTGTCACTTTTTGTAAGTGCAATTACTTGACTGCAAATTTGAAGAATACTTTACTGTGGAAAGTAAATTGAAAAGCAATTATAGTTTTTTAAAATCATATGTCTTACTTCTAAATGGTTTGAAATCAGTGAAATAGGGGCCTCATGGAAAACTCGCGGAGTGGGTGATAAGGCGTCGGGGAAGGAAGTGCTAAACGAGCGGATATACGTTTTGTGTGGCTTTGCGTGCGTGAACTCCACTTTCCATGCCTTTCTCATTAGCTCTCAATGTCTCTACGCAATTCTCTCTTTGCCTTCCTCTCCCACCAGCGCCACGCTGAACTTTCGTTTTCAAGCCTCACTTTCCGTGAAGTCCTGATGACGCTTGCGAATATGCGTTGGAGCGTCGTCCTAGCCCCGGAGCTGAATCTTTGCTGCACATTGAGTACGAGGATTCGGCAAGGTGGAAGGGAAATACGAAAGAATTGCAATGTTATATTATATCTGAGTTTTACTGTTACTCACTCCTTCATAATTTGAAATTACGTGCGTCAATTGCCAAGAGACATGACTTGTAACTTGGGCATACTAGCGTTTCTGGTTGTCTTTCTGCTAATTCTCATCTATTTTTTATTACTATCTGTTAGTAGAATGACGCAGTATTAACTTATTTTTCTTCACGACATATCCAGAAGACAGAGAAGGCTCTTCAAAAAGTTTCCAATTTATTAAGCGTTAACTAACACTATCATAGCAAACTTATTGTGATAAGACAATCTATGATTCTTATTGGCAATATTATAAAAATACGAAAAATTGATCGAATTGAGATAAAACAAAGATGAGAAACTTTTCCGATGTAACTTCGTGAAAATTTGTAACGTGTTGTGACTCTCAAAATTGTTTCAGTAGAAGTTGATCATTTGTTATATATTTTTGTGGCTGGAAGCATTAGTAAACGTGTATTACTCACCTAGACGTGAGTTGGCTGAATAGCTAATTGGAGGAACTGTGTCACGTAGTGATCAACTGTGTCAGTTAGTTGTTCTTGTTGGAAGCGTGTTGGTATCATAGATGACCATGCAAACTACAGAGGAGTGAAATTGATATTGCCTCTATAGCAGATGCTGTTTTGGATCAATTTTATCTTACCGTTTTCTTACGCAAGCGCATACGGATTTGAGATGAATCATTCACTGAACCAGTCTTCGTGGGATCGAGAAGAAATATATAGCAAAATCTTTAATGCACTGGGACGTGTAAAAAAGTAGCAATTGGATGTTGTTGCTAGAGATGCAGTAATATTTTTAGTTCTCGACCCAGACTACAATAAAAGTACAGTGAACTATCTCCAAAAATCCTAAACAATGACTACACAAAGCAGAGCTTGTAGAGTGCGCTACGAGAGATGGAATTTTCTTTGTTTTGATAACAATAAAGTTTAATAAAAAGGCTGAGGAAAAAACAATTATAATCTAAAATAACTATGCGTAAAATTTTGAGATAAAAATATTTGTACAAAAACGAAATAACAAGTGTATGGGGCTTTTGATATTTTAATTAGAAATGGGAGGGGATGCGCATAAACGAACACATGAGTAGAAAAAGAATGGACCTTCATAATTTAAGATTGCTCTCGTTTGTCTGTTTCATTTAATTGAGCTTTAATTTACAATACTTCTCATTATGTCTGTCTTGCTTTCATTATGGATGTGAGAGCAGTTTAATTTTGTATTAACATAATGAAGGTATCTATATTTATCTACTTAACATGTGAGAAATTCAAGTATTTTCTCTGACTTCCATATTATCCAAGACATTAACGTGGTATTAAAAAAATACTTTTCTCGTGTGTTTCCTCATTTGCAACTTCAACAAATTTTATTTTTATTACTATTTCTGGAACTCCTTCGTTTCAGCCTGATATCTTCGATCGTCGTTAATTGCAAAGCGAGATCGCTCTTGAGACCCTTCGATCACAATACCAGAGCTATACAAGCCTGTAGCAAAAACGAAAGGTGAAACTCTTTTGACAATTTTTGTAATTTGTATCTGCTTTTTGTCTGTAATTAGTTGCTGCATGACTCTGTCAAATACATTGTAATGTGAGATTTCTTATGAAAGAAAACGATTTCTGTAGTTACTTTTGGAAAAAGACTATTTAGCGTCTGAGAACAATCTGGAAAGAATTTATTTCAATGCAGTGCGTGGTATGTCAGCTTATAAACCATACCTTCTCTTTTGCGGCTCTTTTTCTGTTGGTAGAGAAAACGATTTCGCAAGTCGGTATGCATCATTATGATGTTTGTTATCTCCATCACTTCTTACTCCTTGATTAATGTTTGCTTGTGTAGACTGAGAACTTACTGAAATATTTAAAAAAAGTACCTTCGACCGTTCATCAATTGAATCCATTGAGCTCGTCGGGACAGAGGGAGAGAGGCAGAGATTTATTAAATATATAAAAAACTGAATAAGGAAGAAAAATAATTTACGCGAACGGAGCCTTGTAATGACAATTTTCACAGACAAGGTGGTTATGTAACCAATGACCAAAATAAACTGAAAAAAAGAGTAGAACAATAATTATTATTTCCAAATTTTGCTGATAATCAGACAATTTGGTGAGTGATACAACTCTACATCTTGTATAATGTGTGATACTATGCATGTGAGTTCATAAATATGTGGAGTCTATTTGAATTTTCTACGAAAATTATTTACATCAGAGCTCACCATGAATTTTGTATAAACCTATATTAATTATTGTATGCGAACTGCAACTAGGTATCAGAAACGCTTAGTACATGTAATCATATTCTGTTTCTACGTAGTTAATGATTTATGGTAGTTATATTCTTTGAGCATGCTGATGTTGGGAATTGATAATAAATTATATGAACGCTATTTTCATTTGCTGTAATTAGACAAACATTTTCAACGATAGAAAGCTGCTCAGTTTATGTAATGAAAATATACTGAATGAGAAGACTTGCTTTTGTTTATCAATCGACAATGATAGTTTTGTTTTTCATTCCCTAGAGCAAATAGATGCCTATTATTTATGTATGTCAAAAATAAATTTCGTAATGAATAAATTGTAAGGTATTTGATAAATTAATTAGGATGCTATTTTGTAGGTTCCTTTAGTTTTCAATATTATTTACTTTTAGTGCATTATGAAATTTCTATTAAAATATTTTATTCGTGATGTTAACTGTTGGCCGCAGAAAAAGTGTGGAACAGTCATCATAAGGTGAAGGGTTTTTGCGCCTTGTTGATGCAACTGTTTGTACACAACACGTTTGCAGTACACTAAAGGCGCTCTTGCATCATTCATATTTTGAATTAGTGTCATATATTGGCTGGAATTGTTATTGGTACCCAGTTCAGTACGTATTATTTCTTTCAAAAAAGGTAATGACAGTCTTTATGAAACTGTTTTGATAATGCCTTTGTGAATTACGATGATGGCTGAGGTATTTGACTTGTTTCGTATACCTTTTTTCTGTTACGAATTCTTGTGAACTTATCGTGTTTCTTCTTTCTGTGCGTGAATTCGCTCAAGTGAGTGTACGCACTCTGGGAAGTACTTGTGTATCACCCTCTTACTCGACTTAGCGTATCGTGTTCGGCCAATCGCTCATCAAGTTGTGTTGGCAGGCGTGCCGAGTTAGGCTCTGTTGCGAGTATCCTGCGCGAGAGTTCTCACTTAATTCGCGGATTTGCATAAGAGGGTCGATGTGCGCTGATAGCGGGAGAAGTTTCCTCCGGGGCAAACAGAGGAGACACCATCATTAAATTAGTGTTGCAGCGTCTTGTGCCATTCCTGCCAGAAGCCTCGTCGTGTTGTTTTATTATGGCAGCAATAAGCTGAGAGTCAGTATGGCGTCAGGAGAGAGATTGAGAGCAAGTTTGGAATCTTACGCTTTGCTTCCTGAAGGCCGGAGGAAGTATTTTCAAGTCAGATTACTTATCAAATAGGAATTGGTTGGAAATGGACCTTCAGTAATATTTTCATCCATTTCTTGTGGATGAGTCGAGTTGTAGAGGGTTCGGAGCGTTCTCGATTTGTATGGAAATCGAAATGAAGCTTGAAAGTAGATGTACGGTATTGAGAATAGTTGTCTTGTTCCTTCCACGAGAATAATATAACTTAATATATTGAATTGAACAACTTCCTTTTTTGCAATTTTTAATTCATTACACTATACACTATACGTCATCATACGATATTCATTTTTAAGATTTTTTTCTCTAAAATAAATTAAAATATACGATGTAGATGAGAAAACTGAAAATATTTACCCGACGTTTCTATGAAATGTGTTGGAATTGTAATCTGGATGAGTATAAATAAATTCTTCTTCTATGATATTGTACACTGACAACACATGAAACAAATTTCGTATGTATAACAATTGGATATGTAAATAACTTTCCTATTTCATTTGCAAAACACATGACACTACCGAACCTTGCGCTACATAGGTATTTGGACTTTCTTTTCTTTCAATTTATTAATCTTTTCGCAACTCGTTCCCAACATCAGTATTTACGTGCGTTTTTATATCATTTTCTGTGTCTTTTCTTCCTCGTTTTTTCGTCTTATTATTAAACCCCGTTCCTCATATCTTCATTTTTCTTAATTAGAAAATTGTTTTTACCTTTGCTTTGGAGCGGCGTGTATTGCAGTTATTAAAAATGTCTGCAGTCATGTTGTCTGTTCCTTATCGCAGAGAAGTGTAGACCCTCGTACTTTTATACTTGTTATTTTAATTATCTCGTTAACATACTCTTGAAATATGTACTCTTCTCTTTGTTCACAAGCTATTCTCTTCTGTTTCAACCCCGCTGGTTCACACTTCCCACATACTCCTTTTCTCTACACCGTATCATTCAGTCAAACAGCATGTTCTGGCGTTTCCGTGTCTTCTTTATCCACATCTCCCATCTTTTCGTATCTTCATTCTCTCCGAGATATCCGTTGAAACGCCCGTTCCCATTTCCTATTACCAAGCCCAAATCTAACATCAATTTACTGTGTTCTTCTCCCTGTATCCCATCTTATTTGCCATACATCAAGTAGGCACATCGGTGTTTGGAGTTTGCAAAAGTTACGATACCGAGAATGTACTTCACGATATTTTTTTTTAATTTTCCGAGGTACACAAAATCACTAGCGCCGTAGAAATTTCACTATTATGTAAAAGTCCGAATTCTGGCGATCGTAATTTACCGAATGTTTGGTAGCGTCTTCCCATCTAGCACACTGAGCGGAAGAGGGCGGGGAGACTGAGCGCTCGCTCGCGTCAAGTGCGTGAGGTTCTGTCGACATTCTGCAGAATAGTACTTTCGGTAACTTAAAATACGTGGTGATAAAAAATAATACACGTAAAAACATGCTTTGGTGAAACATAAACTTCTATACCGGAAACATCGTAATATGGAATTTGATATTGTTAGCTTGTAGGTAGTCTAGACGTCCTCTTTCTCCCAGCAAGTGGGTTAATAATAAATACGACAAATCTGTGGGAAGTAATTTCCCTTTACTGTTATCACGTAAAACATGAAAGCAGCAAACTTTGCGTTTGTTGTTGAGTTCGCTTGTAAAACAAGTATTGTTCTCAGATATAAAGCTCTGTGTCAAAATGAATCCCTTTTCTAAAACCATGCGTCTTCACTCGCACTGCCGCTCGGTGATGAAATTGCCGATATTGATCGATCAGCCAGACGGGTGGCTATCGCGCAAGCCGCTTTTACTGCTGTTCTTTTTTGATTTCGAATGCCGCGCGGTCGCAAGAGCAACTCGATGCTCAGCCGTGTGCGACTGAACGACCACCGCTTGTTTCCGTGTCGTCTGTTACAGTTTTCCTTTTTCGGTTGTTATTTCTCCATTGCTGATCCTTCTTGTGCTCCGTTCTTTAGATTTTTGCTTGTAACCGATGTTCGGTGGTAACTAGCCTGTTCGTAATCGGAATTTGAGGAGTTGCTTGTAATGGGTTTTATTAGGTTAACGGTTCCATCGATTTCTCTTTAAACAAAGTTACCGTAATATGACTTAAATGTACACTCCCTAATGGTTTTTAACTAATTAGTTTTAACTTATCTTGAAATATGTTAGTGAATATTGTTATTTACTTGTTTATTTATTTGTGATATTTTTTCGTTGCTATTTCATATCTACAATAATAGTAATACTGAAGTATTACTCAAGATTCACGATTCATGCCTGAGATTCTTTTCATAATTCTAAGTTATTTTTAAAATTTATCCCCTTAATTTAAACGTATGTTATCTGGAACCAAGGAAACGTATTTTTATGAATTTGTTTTCATTCACTTTGAGAAAATATTCAATTTACTTCTCTTCAAGTAAACTTCCCGTTGAATATAAGGTACCTATAACAGATAGTACTCACCATGGTTTCAATACAATTTTTCTTTAAATACTGTTGAACAGTTTGATAGAAAGATCTAACAAAATTTTATGAATTGAAAAACAACTAGTTGTTAGGTGTAACTTTATAATTTTCTTGTCCATAACACATTTTTATAACCTGGTATTGTTTTAAAAAAGTCTGTTTATTACCGCCCGTTCTATAAATAAGGATCTGTACGCAAAAATACACTCATCAGGGTTGTAAGTCTTATAAAACATAATAGTCACCTACAAATTCCTTTATTAGAATAGAAAAGGAATTTAACAAATCAGAGTTGAACATAAGAAGTATCAAACTTCTTAACACACGTAACGTAACTGGGAACTGGGTAATGTTATAATTGCTTTTTAACAATTTTTTAAAGTTCTGCATTTTATTTGTATTAAATGACATTTTGAAGACTGATTTTTTTATTAAAAAAAAACAATATAATATCAAAGAGGTTCTGAGGTCATTGATGCACGTCGCCTGACTCGGACTATTTTGGTGCGAGCGACTTAGTTTCGAGCCAGTATATTCCAAAGCGTGTATACTATGTGAGCGTGAACCGTGACGCAAGTCATATGAATAAAAGTATGTTTTCTATGCTGTGGGCATTATTTAACAGTGGGCGTGTATTGCGTACTCTACCTTACTTTTAAAGATTGAAACGTGACATAATTTGAATTTTTTATACCCAATATAGAAATGAAACTCTTTTTGTTTATTTCCTTGTTAGATGCACCAATTTTTTGAATAAAGACTAATTTTAAAGTAAATATGTGTGGTAGTAAACAGTTGTAAATCAAAAAACGTGTATGCTTCACGTAGCCTTTGGTTCACATACAATATCAAATCCAGATTCTGCTCGGTAATTATTGTATTCCCACGTGTCCACGTCAAATTTCCAGTAAATGTTGTGAATCAATTAACATTTTGGCTCCGGATGCGTAACTCACTCACAGCCAGCAGATATTTGGTATAGCTGAACTCATTGGTTCACTAAATGTTGAATGAATTTAAAAATGTTTGTTAAGGATTCAGTTTGCCGTTTACTGAGCTCGAACTATGTAGCGTCGTTTTATGAACAGTACGCTTATCAATTCCGTGATGTGCTGTCACCTGGCGCCAAATAAGTTGCTTTATATTACTGATTGTTCCGTACAATTGTACATACACGGAATAAATCGTGAAATTATTTACGCAGAAAACGAAATTAGGAAATACATTTACTTGTGAAATAATGTGAAAATACACCCGACAGCCATGAGATCTCGAGGAGATCACAGTGTGTTGTGGACAAAGGAATAATTATATCGTCATTTAGTTTCTATATATACGTGAGGAGCAAGTGCGTTTTGTGTTTATTAAACAATTCTGAATGGTAATTATATTGACTAAAATATAAACTTATTAATCTACCAATGATGATCACTATCTTGAATTGTTTTATTTCCGTATTTGGCTTTACTGGTTGTACGTACATTGAAATATTTGTCGGTATTAGGAGACATTCTTTTTCCCTTCGTTACAGGGATCTTTTGATTTCATGATTGGTGCGCCGTAAGTGATCAAGTTATGCAGTTCAAAAATTCGTAAAGATGTATATCTGATTTTTTTAAGTCGTAGTAATTCGTAATTAGCACAAAATTGGCTGTTGTCCTCTTTTTTGAGAACTATTTGTATTGTAACTAGGACTTTGGTAGTTTTCCTCATACAGAAGTAAAATAAGTTCTTGTTGTGAGGTAATTGTTATTTTTTTCATTCTCGACATGGATCGTCCTTCGGGTAAATCTGTAAGTACTTAGCCATTGCTCGATGTTTTTCGGATTTGTGCATGCGTACACTAGATAATTCAAAATTACATTGAACGAAAACATTACTTTCTTTTTATTGTTAGATTTTGTATCAATCTGTAGCACCTTATCTACGAAGAAGTACTTAGTTTTCTTGATAATTGTGATGGATTATAACATGATACTACCTCTCTTTTTACTACATCTGATATTATAATCACCAAATTATTCTGAATTGGAGATTTATGATACTACTGTGTATTTAGTGTCCCGAATATCAGATTTGATTCATTTGTGAGGGCTTGGAAAGGAGCCAAGACACGAATCCAATTAATATGAACAAGTAAAACATACTAAAAGTCATTTGTATTGATTTGTCTGTTCCACTCTACATTGAAATGGCCGCTCAAAAATAATAACTAACCAGCTGACTTATAAATTTGCTACGAAAAGCGATGCACCAATTTCATTCGTTGGATCATTTTCTATGATTGAGACAGATTAATTGCGAACGAATTAAAGAAAAGCTTTTCAACGTCCGACAACAGTTTACTTCAAGTGATGTATGTTGTATTCTGCATATTGTGCGTGCTGCGTGAAATCTTGCTTTCTCAGCCGTTGCTGGTACATCTAACTACCACATATCGCAGTCGCTGGAGTAGGACAACCGCATGCACACCGAGCACCGTCAGGAAATATAGTACGTAGGCAGCTGCTGCCATGTGAATTGTATTTTGCTTCAGTCGGAAACAATGTTCACCGTATTTATTTTCGTTATTAGGCAATGTGTTTACAATTAGGTGTGCAAGCATCGGATGGCTTATTGTACCATGTCGTTCATTTTATGCGAGATCGCCATTGCATTATTTTATTGAAGCTTTATCGTTACATATGTATGAGTAATAATTCTATATTAATATATCTGCTGATGACTTTATTTGCAATTACATTATCAATGGAGCATTATGTTTTATAAATTTACATTACTATATAAAGTTACTGAAGTGTGAGTTTATTAGACGAATCGAAAAATAATGCGTTTCTCTGTGAATGTGGTAAATTTTAATTTAGTATTAACAAGTATGTAGATAGCAATTTGAAGGTTTTTGAAGCCACCTTCACACGCATCTATTAATTAGGACTGCAGTTATTGACAATTGGTTCTTCCGAAGAGATTCTGAAATGATTGCTGTGGAATAAGTTGATTGGTATGTTTTTAAGTAATGGGAAAGTGATACAATTTTTTTTATCTATCTCACACGAGAAAAATGAGCCGTCACTTAAGAATGTAAGATTTATGCTTAATTTTATAACAATGCTAGCAGAACTACCTGGCGTTGCCTGGAATTTGAAAAGGAACTCAAAACATACTCAATATTAAAAATTTAAAGTAATTAACAAATAAAACATAAATTAAAAGAATATTTATTTTTATTGTCGAACAAACGTACAAAATATTACATCAATATTCAAAGAAAAATTGATACTGAGAATTGATATATTTTACCCTATTAAAACATTTATCAATATATCTGGATTTTGCAGCTCATTTTGCCCGGGATTATCCTGGGTCCTTATGTAATGTTCTAAATTTATATGTTAGTTTTCATATTCCTCTATTTTCTTGCAATACATTTTCGCTTTTGTTAAATAAAAAACCTTACCTACCACAAAGAAATCCTACGATAATACACTGTTTTTAGTGTTGTATGCTAATATGTACGTGATTACGAATTATTTAAAAATCAAGGAAGAAGGAACATACCCATTACACAGAAATAAACAAAGCTCATATTTAAGACTTTAGAATTCTTTGGTTTTAATTTCACTTTTAGGTTATGTACTTGTTTTTCACAGTCTTTGTATAGTTTTGCTTTTACCATTCGGTCACGTGGATTATACGTCGATCTCAGTGTGGTTTTAGGAAGTTTCATTCCACCTGGACAACTTACTTCTCCTGGAATCAGCAATTCAAGATGCTTTCGTCCGAAAACATGTCGACGGAATATTCTTTATTATCGAGAAGGCTTATGATACTACTTGGCGTCATGGCATTTTAAACCAACTCTATGCCTGGGGATTTAGAGGACGTCTTCCTCTGATGCTCATGTCCTTTTTGGATCAGCGTTCCTTCCGCTATAGAATTGGAAGAGTCACCTCGGATCTCCTTCAAGAGAACGGTGTTCCTCAGGGCACAGTCTTGAGTGTGACCTTATTTGCAGTGGCCATAAACAGCATAACGTCTGCTGTAAAGAATCCTTTTTACACTCTCTTTTTGTCGATGACTTTGCTATCTTTTGTTCATGACAGAGTGTCACAGGTGCGGAGCGACAAATCCAACTCGTCCTTAATAGATTATACCACTGGTCGAAAACGACAGGTTTTTGTTTCTCTGCTGAGAAAACACGCTGTGTTCTTTTCAGTAGGAGACGAAGCCTTCTGGCAGAACCTCACCTCTCCCTGGGGAACAACGTTCTAAAATTCTATCCTTGTGTGAAATTCTTATGTCTAATCTTTGATCAGAGACTGAATTGGATTGAACATCTGACAGACCTAAGAGCAAGAACATTAAAGTCTCTGAATTTATTGAAGTGCCTGAGTAGCAGGGAATGGGACGCTGAAATCTCCTCCTTGCACCAGTTTTATCGAGCATTCATAAGATCTCGGCTGGATTATGGCTGCGTTGTATATAGCTCTGCTCGTGCAAGCTATTTAAAGAAGTTGGATAGTGTTCACAATGCAGGTATTCAACTAGTTACGGGAACCTATTGCACTAGTCCCATTCCGAGTTTGTATGCCGAGAGTGGCGAACCATCTCTTTACCTCCGGCAGCAACTCCTCATGGTACGACACTTTTGCCACGTGCTAACTTTACTCGTCAATCTGGTGAACAACGTGGTGTTTCATCCTTCCTCTTCTTCCATCCGTTTGGGGAAGAGTCACTACGGCTCTTCTCTATGGTGCGAAACTGCATTATTCCCCACCTGCATGGGTTCTAATGACCTTGCTGTTGACGAGCCCTTAA
>NNCF01129032.1:289960-331620 GCA_002313205.1 Laupala kohalensis
TATACACGTATACATACAGATTTTTTGTTAGTAAATATTTATTAATTATGATAAATTTCGCACTACTGGTATGACTAAAATATATTTATTTCTGTTCTGGATAATTAATAATCTTGGTTTTGGTATAAATAAATATACTGAATCAAAACAATATCTGATTTATTTTAGCATAAGAGTTATTTCTTTTTTATGATCGCTAAAGAAATATAGCCAGAAATTTGAGATGAAATAAAGCTGTAGGCTTAATACTTCTCGTAGAATTATTCTAGTTCAAATGGAATTAGTGTAAACACTTTGTCGGCTCAACAACCAAACAACATTATATATAATGTGGTTGTTTATACATTCCATAAATAAGTACATAAACGGATTATGTGATATGTCAAAACATTTGATTATACAAAATTAGTCAGCCAACGATAACACCCGAAATAATGTAGAATGAATGTAACTTATAACATTATAGAAAAGTATAGACCTGAAAGCTCAAACGGAATCGTATAAATTAACAACCAAATGTAATACATGGAAAATTAATTAGCGAAGTAAGGTTAAGATGCAAAAGACTTAGACTGAAGGAAAGATTTTTTGAGAGTAATAAAGATTGGTTGGAGGAAATACACGATCTTAATGCAAAAGAGAAAAGTTTGTAAAAGTAATGAATTTGGAGGATCAAGTGAACGATCGAAAGAAGGAAGTTTCTTAATTTGCGGGTAGTAAATTCCACTTACGCACAGGGTCACGCTTTTACTATGATTTTTTCACATTTTATTGAATTTTTTATTGTCCTTTTTCGAAGTTAGAATTCTGTTCAACGAGTTAGATCTCTGTTTTTCCTTCTTACAAAATTTTAGTTATATATATTTAACATATTTTAGTTATTACAAATTGACACATTTTCAAATTACAGAATATTTTCAACTTCTTCCGCCATATTGGATTTTTATCTGCTCTTTCAAAATTACATTTCGGATTCAGTATCAGTGACCTCGAAAAAACCCTAATACAAAATTTCAGAATGCTGGAAGAAGGTTAACATATTATGGCCAGCCTTTCGGCAATCGGCTCCACTGTGCGACGTAACGTATGGAAAAACTGCTTACAGTTCTATAACAGCAAAATAAAACTTAGGTCACACGCTGTAAAAGTTCGTACGTAGACCAGTGGACGTGCGTGCGCGGCTACTTTGAGCACACTCTAATCAACGGTTCGTCTTCCGATGGACGAAAAAATTTCTAATTTCATACTTTTGAAGAAGCTTGAACTCCTGTATTTCACATGAACTTCATAGTTCTTGGAAAATATATCTCTTTCTGTTATATGTTAGTTTCTGACATGAATCAGATACTTTGTTCTCATGTATTGCAAACTAGAATCTGAATTTTCTACGTCCTTTATAGATTTTTAGTTTTGCCTTTCTCTTAAATAATGCTAGTATATTTCGGAGTTGCTGGTATTGACCTAATCTTAATATTGCTTTTTAATAATGGAGTGTCGTGATTGATTTTATTGAACTAGTGCATTGGTTGTGGATGTGATGCATTCTAATATGAAAGAGATACGATATGAATGATGAATTTTTCTACGATTTTAATGAATATTTATTTTGTGTTTCAGGTGAGTTGCTGCGAGAAAAAATGATACCGGGCAGTGGTTGTTGTATTGGAGAATTGGTGAGCTTAGGTTAATTTGGAATATGTTATAGTGAATGTCTTTGACCCACCAATCCCACCAATTTATATTGTTCTATAAATATAAGGTTTCAAATTATGTAAGAATTAAGCGAACTTTGGGCAGTTGTTTGGAAATAAAACTTGCGTTATCCAAAATATAGTGAAGTCATGTAATTTTATATGTCATAAATATATTTAATTTTTACTTTTCTGGAGTGCATTTCCAGACTTCTGAGATTCAATATCATTTTCACATCAAGAAATCAGTCCATTGGTAACAGTGCCCGTTGTTCTAAACTCTTACCACTTCATAAGAACAGTTGGATGGCATTGAAAGGTTAGTTTTGTTATTTCATCTTTCAAGAGGTTCTTTCCCATTTTCGATTGTAGGGTGTTCATCATGTTTTTCGGAGTGATGTATTCATTTTGCGCCATTTGCTCGTAATTTGCGTCTATAACCGTATTAGTAAACTGAAAACGTAAGCGGAGATGGTATTCTGAGAGGCCAGTTACAACACAGGGAGGCCTTACGAGTGAAGAATTTACGACGCATCTTCTTGGCGTACAACTTTAAATTAATATTGTGGAATCTGACTATGTTACACAGAGATCTTGATGAAGAGTGCTTTCACAATTTTCTTTAGGTCATTTTAAGCTTTTATTTATCATTAAGGGAAACTTAATTTTACGCGACTTCTTTCATCTTGATACTTTCCAGCCTCGTTTTTACAATACTTATCCTTTTTAAACCCGTAAAGTAATTACTTAAGGGAAGAGGTTTCGTGGAATTGCGAATGTAATAGTGCTCTAAGATTTTACTCATGTTTTAAGAAATTCTTTTTTCGTTAAGCATTTTGCTAAGCAATTTTGTGATTTCTCATTTCTTTCACGACTTGCCTTCTTTTTTCTGAATTTTCAGAATTTTCAGAATTAATCATTTAAGAATGTCGTAATAATTTTCTGAAACGTTTTAAATATCGTTAAATGAAAAGATGTCTTTTTATTCATTGATATTTTTTGTTACTCATTACTACGTTTATTTACACCCGATATCATTATTCTTTCATATTTTATGCAATATTAACTTTAGATTTTTCGTGTGTGTTAATATTGTCTGAGTTATCTTCTTTACTGATACTGGGATACAGTAGTGGATAATATTGTATTACTTTCATGTGATAATAGTTATTCGTTCTATAAATGAGAACCATCCCCATATTTTTCAATCATGTGATTCCCTTAGTTCGTCATAACGAATGTTTTTTTCATTTTTTTTCAACAACTTGCTATCTTATTTACGATCCGGTAATGGATGCACTTATCGCGAAAGCACACGGATCGAATTACCGGATTAAAATAGGGGCGTTAATTCTCTGGGATCCGATGCGTGGTCCGCTGCGCGTACGGGCAACGGGGAGCGGCGTTGACGGAGGGATTTGCATAGAGATGGGAATTATTCTCGCAGGGGAGGACAGAACGCGTACGTATACCCCCGCCCCCTCCCCAGTTCCATGCTTCTTCAACACCGGTTTATAATGGTTGGCGTGGACAGGAAGTGAGTGTGAAAGAATTGACGGATTGGTTTCCCTGCTAGTGCGCACGTATATGAGAGGGAGAGAAAGATTCATTGTCGTAAGACGTTGCGAGGCTGGCATTTAAAAACACAGTATGACGAGATGGTCTGGTGCTATTACCACTGATGATATAAGTATTACTGGAATTAGTTCTGTAACGTGTATATTTTACGTTGATGGTAAGCTGGTAAGTAACCTCGACGGGAGTTGACTTGCACTCCGAGTTTTTAAATAAAACGTATTTTTCTGCCTGTCCGTCACACGTTTCTGTACCTGCGTTCCAGATGTGTTTCTTGAAGTATCCAAGATTGTAGAGTTCCTCGGAGCTGTATTTTTCGATAGTTCGAGAAACAAGTACAGTTTATTCTACTTCTGACATCTATACGTCTGCGCTTCAACTCTTCCATAGCTATTCCTTCATTGTATCCACTTCGTGAAGACATTTGCGTTTTTGTTTGTGTTAAAAGAAGATATGAGATTACGGGGAGGAACTTATCTTCTCTATAAAATGCGACGCTTTGGTATTCCTTAACTCAATTAGTTTCTGTCTACTGTAAAGATAAGCTGTAAACAACATTTTCAGAATTACCTTTCTGCAAACAAGAATTTTTCAAATGTTTAATTCCCTCCAGTTGTTTTTATTTCTTTTTTTCTGTAAGCCTGATATTGTTGTAATAAATTTCTGAGAATACATTAGTGTTGACAATCGCTAGCAATAAACACAGCGTTCATTGTTCAAATATTCTGCGAAATGATTCCTCATTAACGTTGCCTGCAATGGGAGTGAAAAAAGACGACGATGCACTTGGACTATGTTTACCGTCAGACGTATGCTCCTTTGATGTAAATAAGCTACCTGTCAGGCACAGATTTTTTCTAGAGATCGTATCGCATGTTTTGTCTTCTAAAGTATTGAGACTTTTATCGGATTTTAGGAGATCAATAAAATTGGTGTCTTTTTTCGTAAAATATGATTTTGTGCGCAAAACGTATCTCCATATTAATAGAAATATCAAAAATAGGCGGAATTAAGTAACGCACATTTTCGCATAAATACAACACAAATAATAGTTATGTTCGTAACAGGTGTTCTTCATAGTGCACTAGTGTATTCAATGTTTGTTTGATTGGCAGGAAATTTCATGAAGGAAAAAAGAAACGTGTTCCTATTGAAGGGGAAATAATAGAAAAGCTAGTGTGTCCAAAATATGATTCTCTGTCGTTGACGTGATAGACTAACAAAGGAGAACATTACGCTGCATCACATGCAACACCCTTGAATGTATAGTGCATGGTAGATTTAATTATCCTGCATGCTTTTATTTTGCGTTAATTTCTAATATTCATTGTGTTGTGATATTGATAATAATTATGATCAATTCTAAGAAAACGTTTTATACTCTTTTAATCCAATTTTTCTTCCGGTGTTGGAAAAAATTTTTGGCGGAGCTAATGTGGTATGTAGTGACATATTCCATTATAATGTGCGGATAGAAATGAAATTAGTGAGCCAGTCGATACGCGTGAAAGCCCAAAAAGCTAATGAGATTCAATGTCATTGACGTATTTAAGTGAAGGTGGGGTGGGTAGATACAGGGAAGCGAGTGCTCTGTTATTGAAGATTCTAAGTGGATTAAAGACTGAAGGAAGGTTCGATATTGGTGAGTTTTTAAATTGCTTGAATGTATACATTGGGGCGATTTTGTGAGTGTAGACAAGATAAATGGAAAAGAAATAGATGTTGCTCGAAACAGATGCTCATGCAAGACGAAGGGCTGCTGGTATACTGATATTGTGTCCTGAGTCAACGGAACATTGGGAAGACGGAGACATGACAAAAGACATGATAGGCCATGGACGAGAAAATCAGTTTCATTCATCTTAGCTTGGAAAATCATATTGCATTTTTCTAAAAAGTATGTCAAAAATAAGTTGAAGCTCAAATTTAAAAATGCTTTAAAAGTTACGACGATTTTGCATGCGTTTCTAGACGTGGTATTATCTTGGGATTAGAACGAAGGTCTGGACTCTTTATTACTTAAACTTCTTTTCAAATACCGCACTTCAAAAAGTGCTTCATTTTGTATTCAAGATACACATGAGTAAATTGAAAAAAAAAAGTATTATGATGTGTTTCTGCTGATAAAATGTTTTTTAATAAATATGTTAAAGGCACATAAAATAACTCAAAAGCACCTGTCAGCGTTGACTAAAAGTCCATATTTCGAAGCGATTGTAAAAGCGGTGGAATGTTTTAAGAAAGTTTCCAACTGAAGGAATAGACTCCTGTATATTTACGGTAACAAACAGCAATCTTGTCACCGGACTTCCTCGTTCGTAGGTAGCAAAAAAAGAAAGAAAAATGATTTGGAGATGATGTGAGGCTTTGCAATGCAACTGAGGAAATGTGGCGAAGTATTTCCGACATCGGAGAGCAGTCTCTGCGCCCTTCTCAGCAACCTTCCTAACCTTCCTTCCGCTTGCCTCTGCGCTTGCAATATCCGGCGAACTCGTCCAATCTTCAATCTCCTTGCGGCATCTCTCAAACGGAGAATGCGATACGAACAAACATGGATAACATTGACTAGAGTCATCTCAAGTTTATCCTGGATAACAGAACAATGCAAAGTATCCATTATTTAAATTCCTTTTAGGTATACTCCAGCCTAATCCAGTTTCATTTCCATGGGCATTTCTTTTGCACAAAGGTAGTTTTCCAGGCTTCACCAAAGATAAAATTAAATTTAAGATAAATTTTTACTATACATTGTCACAATACACAGTACATTGCCATCAGAATGATATACAAATTTGCAACTTACCTTGCAATGAAAATTGATCCTTTTGTTGTGTTCAGAGAAAATTATTTATCCAAATTTAATGATGTGTAATTTTTCCAAGGTAGTGTGCAAAGGAGTTTGACAAACCTGGACATGATTCAAGCGTTTCCATAATTTCGGAATTTTATTTATTATAGAGTTATTTATTATCTATAGTCCCCCCAGCCAAAGAAGGATAATGAGATGTAACCAGTGGAGCGAAAGACTCTGCTAACACGAGTAGATCGCCCACGTAAGAAAGATTCGGCAATCTCGCAATGCTGGTATTGGCTTCTCAACTTTCACGTGGTCTTTAGGCTCCTCCCTCATTAGCTTCCATTTGCTGCGAGGAGAATAGGACTTTATGACTATAGAAAAACTGCTTTGATAACTGAAAACACGATGTTCCCTTGTATTGCTGTTCTTGACAACGATGGATTAGAAGTGTACAAACAAATTGAAAATTAAATTTTACTCTGATGACGTAGCACGCTGGTATGTGGTCATTACTACATAGTTTGTATCTTAAAATGTAATAAATGGAGTAAGTAGATCTATTTACTCAGTCATTTTGATACCTATTCTAGTTTGTAACTTTCCTCTTGTCATTTTTATTTCAAATGTAGTGTGAAATTAATTTATCCAAGTGTACGGTCTTACCAGTATTCATTTATCGAGATTTTTCTTGTTGGCATATGTGAAATGTTATTGTTTGTATACATGGAGAAAGTTTTGTATATTCACCCTTATTCAGAAACGACTAAACCTGAAACCGTAGTATTATGAACCTGTTCTGTGTTGCGTTTATTATCATCGGCGGGTGTGACAATAAAGATCAACTTGGTAATTACTAAAATAATGAAGAGTTTATGATTAATGAAAAATATTAAAGCTTTGATGCAGCGTTCTTTGTAATTTTCTCTTCCAGATTTTTAGAAATAATTCTCTTTAGGGAAATCGCTTTTTAAACGTTTCGAAACAAGCTGTTTTATCAATGCATTGGCTTTTTGATGAGCGTATCTGTTTGAAATTTAATGATCTTCAAATTCCAGTGACAATGTACTTATTTAGCCGCCACTCTGTGATCTGCGTAAACTTATTTTACTTGCAAACATCCTCTCTTATATTGTAGCATTTGATGAGTAGAATATTACGATCACATGCCGAATATTGAAAAATGATGTAATTCATATTTTTTTTCGACAATATTTATACCCATACTGTCTTTATGTGAAACAAAAAAGGACTGTAATACTTTTGTACAATGATTGGGAAATGGTAAGTTATTATGGTCGTGAGAAATTCGGTTTATTGGGTGTCATAATTATTATGAAGGAAGGATACAGCATGAATTTTCTACAGAGAGGCATTGCATGGTCGTTTCTAACTGTTTCATTGTGTTATTATTATTGCTATCATAATTGTTATCATCTTTTGATACTTTTTTCACAATTTGTTTTTGGAGTCAGGTGAGGAGAGGTGTATACCATAATAATAATACAAATAATAATAATTTTCTCATCTTCTATTACTGTTTTCAAAACTTGTAATTGGATTCAGGTGAGGTGCAGAGTATACCAAGCTTCCTCCCCGCAAGTGATATCATAAATTAAAAATCTCCTGACTATTCTACAGGTATTATTCTGACTATTCTAGAATTACATATATATTCATTATAAATATGAAATAAACAAAAATGAAATAAACTTATTATTATTATTAAGGATGGCTGATTTTTGTAAAGTTGTGTTTTTGGGAGGTAAAACAGATTGATACTACGATGCAGATTAAGAGGGATACTTCCTGTGGAAGACAGGACTATAGGGACTATATGAACACACTTCATATATTATTATTATTATCATGATTTTATTCCGTTTAGGATCTCAGCTTTTTCTGCTGCTCGTAGTGAAGTACGGGCTAAGTAGTGAAGCACACTCACTCTGGATGATCCAAACATTTTCTGAATATTCTTGATGTGTTGAGCAAAACAGCTTTTTTGCAGTTGTACATAAATGGTCTTACGCAATTTTAACATGCAAATACTATAGTGGAGGGAGATAGGGAATACTCCTGTAGAGGACGTTACTACCGGTACTATGTAAACTCTCTCCATGTTCCATATTTGTATTTCTGCCTTAAGGTCACTGTATTTCTGATATTTTTCCTGAATTGTTTTCTGAAGGTTGTGAGTGTTTGGCACAGCTATGCCTATCAAATAGGTTGTCTTGGTTACTTGATCTTTTAGCACAATGTCTGGTCTGTTGTTATGAATTGTACGGTCCGTGATTATTGACCTGTCATAATATAATTTTAAGTTTGTTGATTCTAAAACGTCAGCCGGTTCATATTTGTAATAAGGTGTGCTATTTTCTATAAGACAATACTTTAAAGCTAATGCTTGGTGAATTATGTTAGACACCTTGCTATGGCGATGTAAATAATCAGTTTGTGCCAACATATTACAAGCTCCGGTGATATGTTGAATTGTTTCAGAAGCAATTCCACATTTCCTGCTCTTATCATTTTTTTTCTCTACCAGTCGGTTCGACCCCCAGCCGGCTGGGGCACCTCTCGGGTGCCGTACCCAATCCTGACACCTCACGGGCAACGGATCGGTCCGAGGGAGGAGGGGGGAGATGCTCCCGTAAGGGTCATCGGCCATTACTCGTTGGGGAAACCCAGGCTGCTAGGGTAACCTAGCTAACAACGAGTAACGAACTCCGCAAGGGGCCTCGACGAACCCAACGTAGGGAGGGCAACTTTCCTGACAAGGAGGGTGCATTGTGTTCCACCAGCTTGAGTGTACTACTATCGGGACACGTACCCCACCCAGTACCCGTCATCAGCTTGGGATCCAGTAAGGCTTCTGGATCCCGACACACGGGAGAAGAGGGCTTGACCTCGTACGCAGCTAATTGTCTGAAGGGTGGACCTAATACCCCCCCCCAAACCGGGTCTACCTGGATTAAGTTAGCATCCGTTCGGTGGACCACTGGACGAAGGGTCAACCCCCACCACCCCCGTACCCAATCTCCTTAAATGGAGCAACGGATCGGATGCTGGGGATTTCACGAAGTGGTAGAGAGCAAGTTAAGTCCTTGAGTGGTCATGATCGTGGTCTCGAGTGTCACTCAGGACTTTAAAACGAGTAGGCAGGGTAGAGGCATTGAGCCCTCAGATGATGGACAATCTGACGCCCCTTAAATGGGTTTGTCTCTGCCGGGTAGTGGTTTCCCCACCCGTGGCACGGGAAGGAATCTCGAATTCCATTGGCTGGGCGTTCACTTCCGATCGATGAGCAGGATCGCTGCTCGGCTACTACTTGTGCATAAAGTAGTAGGAATGCGAAAGCTAGAAGTTTTCTCGTCCACCAGTGCGCATACTGGTAGGTCACCTGTAACCCTAAATCCAGCCCAGCCCGGGCGGGTAGGGTGGCCGACTGAGTCGGCAGTCTCCGACACTCGACGGATCTGGTGGGTGCTCTCGGAATCACACTCTGGTCCCGAGATGTCACTTGTAGACGCACAGGAAAGTCTAAATGAAAAATTAAAGAGTACGTCCACAATACAGAGAAGCGATCTTTATATAACCAGTAGTGCGACCACAGTCTGGTAAGTAGTTCGATTCAAGCGAACTAAGGGGCCGGACTCGTGTTAAACACGAACCATTATAGTGCAATTATCATTTTCTATATGGGGATCCTGCATAATATATTTCTTATTATTCCTAGTGGGAATAAACTGATCCTGGATGGCCATATCAAACCCTTCTATTTCAGGAAAAAGCTCCCCTCGCCTGAGCCATACGTTCAACGCTTTCTTGTCGACATTGGGGTTGCTTAGGTCATGAGGGTGTCTTCCGTGCAGTGTCATGCTCTTCCATTCGTAAATTTTGTCTGCTTCTGTTGATATTTTTTCACTGTATAAGTTTCTAGCTTCTAATTGGTTTAATGGAATGTAATTGTTGTCTGAGGTGGAAATGCTGGCGTGTAGTGAGAATTCCTTCATCCGTTCATGAAGATAAGAACGAAGTTGAGCAATCTGCCTGTTGTGTAGGTTTTTTATATCTATAATTCCTCTTCCGCCTTCATCTCTTGGAAGTGACATTCTCAGATTACTTGATTTTGCGTGGTTTCCGATGGTTTGTCAATTTTATCCGCAATTTTCTCTGCAGATTTTCCAAATCAGTGGTCGACCAAAATATTGTCCCAAATGAATAAGTTAAAATTGATATTACATATGTGTTTATGGCCTTTATCAAATTATTACTATTCAGCTCTGTTCTACAGATTCTCTCCAGTCTGGTGGTAAATTCCGATGTAAGAGTTCTCTTGATTTCAGTATGTGCTATCATTGTTTATTGCATTATTGCTAGATACTTGTAAAACTCAAATTCTGTCAATAGCCCAATTTTACCCAGCACTGTATCAACTCTCGGAGGTTTTACTAAATATTTACGACTACTAAAGATTCTGCACTTTTCCAAGCCAAATTATGTTTTAATGTCCACTGAAAACTGTTCCACCAATTGTATTAATAGTTGAAACTTAATTGAGGTTGAAGCATATAGCTTCAAGTCATCCATGTACAGTAAATGGGATACCTGATGGTCATTTCGGTTATTGCCTATGCAATATCCGATGTTGGTACGATTCAGTAAATGGGACAAGGGATTCAATGTGAAACAAAACCAAAGTGGACTCAAAGAATCGCCCTGAAAAATTCCCCGTTATATGTTAATTTCAGAACTTATTTCATTTCTATTACCATCATAAATATGAATAAATGTTCTCCACTGTTTCATCATGTGTTGTAGGAATCCAATCTTAGCAGGGTGAATCTGATATATCTTAAGGATATCTATTAACCACATATGAGGTACCGCATCAAAGACCTTCTGATAGTCAATATAACAACAGAAAAGATTTCTATTTCTCTGGTGAGCTTCTTGGAGAATAACAGAATCAACTACCAGTTGCTCCTTGCATCCTTTCATGCTCTTTCTGCAATCCTTCTGTTCTTCAGTTAATATGTTCTGCTTACTTAAATGAACGTTTAGTAGTCGTATCACACAAGCAGTCATTATTTTGTAGACAGTATGCAGGCAGGTTATTGGTCTATACTTGGATGGGTCATTTGAAATTTTCCCCTTAGACAATAAAAACGTTTTACCTTCTGTCAAAAACAACGGTACCATTTCAGGATGTTGAAAGAAGACATTGATGAAATGAGCCAGATGGAGGGGAGTATACGTTCGTTTCTTGTACCAATAATTGTGTATGTTGTTACTACCTGCGGCTTTCCAATTATGAATTTCATTAACAACTATCCTTACTTCCTCTTATTATTATCATCACCATTATCGTTGATATTTGAGTTGATCCTACATGAGATTTGTAGCACGAAAATGTTTGTGAACCTTGACCTTTTTTTGTAGTATGATCTCGTCGATATCCTTTCACAAAAAATCACTCATAATTTCATATCATATTTCAACTCAGACTTGCTGAAGATAAGATATATGATAACGAGTAGTGTATCATATGTCAACTCCGAGTGGTTTACCAACTCCCATTTGCTGTTCGCAAGGAACGCCTGGTTGTGTATGCAATGTGTAATACACATCTGTAGAGCGGATCAAATGCTGAGTTTCTTCGTTTGTCACAGTGTTTGAAAACATAATGAAAGATTATTATTTTATTACGTTACGACAATATCCTGCATGTTATTAACTTAGACGCCATCCCTTCATGACTCAGATACATAGTTCAGGAAAATCTAAACGATTTTCTTGGAACTTCAAGTGTGGGTAACACAAATCCGTCTCTGAACGTTTTCCTTTCTTTTGTTTTCCTTTTGACGCACTTTACTTGAGGATCAAAAATGAAAGAGCATTGCGTATGAAACAGAAATTATCTTGTCAGTTTCGTTTGTCACATAGGGTTTTCCCCAAATTTAAAATACGTCTTTATGACTCTTAAAGGAATTCATATTCCATATTGAATATAACTTAGAAACGAACCCTTCATTAAGTAGCTCCCAAAAGATAGGATCCACGTGCTATCAATTATACGATGAACATACGAGAACATTTCTCATTACCGGCCATCTAAATTTTGTATTACATGGAATAATGAAAGGGTAAACAATTATCTTAACAAGTTAAAAGAACGTAATATAGTATTGTTAAGACATTTATTTATTTATTGAAGAATCCGTGACACACCTTGCCTTCACTTTTGTAATGATAAGGTTGTGATTTTTTCAATACTGTATATTACATGTTTGAATATTGTGCAATACAATTATAATGATTGAACTATAATATCACATTAACAAATTACAATTACACGCATGAAAAATAAAGTTTTAAAACAATACGGTAGACATGAAGTAATGATGGTGACATGTGCGTATGTAGACATGGTGTGTGTTTATTACAACTAAAACAATAATTTTAAAAAAATCTCATATCACAAAATCAGTTTACCATTACCAGACAGGTAAAAAATAGACAGATTACTTAAAAATTTGGAATGGAAATGTATACGAAAACAAATAATTCCACAAGCCAAAGATAGAAAAGCCCAAAATGTTTTTAAAGAAAATATCAGAATACACAACAAATTTTTCTGAAACCAATTGTTACATTTGTAAAATCAATGTTCTCCTAATCTGCCCAATGAAGACCGACAAAACTTTGACCAGAACCACTCTGAACTTAAGCTTCATGTTTTCCAAGAAAATTGTATGAACTTTTTATTTGTTTTTGTCATTAGCATTAAATTAATGTCCAAGAATTGTATATGCTTCTCAAGCTGAAAATGTAGTTCTTTCTTCATATCTGTGGAATCACAATCATGTTACAATTAGTTCTTATTGTTCTTTGTGTATTTCCCAATGTGGTACTTGGAATAGCAAACTGCGATGTAGCCGCTCTGATGCTACGTTTTACATCCAATACCATTTGAATAGCTTCTTTTATTTCCTTGGCACCATTTCCCATTTGTTTTACCTTTTGTGTTTGACAAAATATTTCTGGAAGGCATTAAAAATCAATACTGTAATTACAAGTTGTATTTGTATTAGTGGGTATTTGGGAAATTACATGTTATCGGTGTTGGGTACATACACCCACAGAAATGTTTTAATAAATTTATTGGTTGTATTCCCATACTGACGTTACTATTTGTATGTATACATTAGTTGACTTTACATGAAATGAAAATAAATTAGTGGAAATTTTCTTACCACAGAAAGAAGTATAACGAATGAAAGTTTAGCATATGCCGACTCAAACCAAAGCACAACCCCTCCCAGCAGATCACACGTTCCTACGTACAGGCGCAGAAAACTTGGTTATCACTGTGCCAAAAAGATCTGCCATCTTGCTGGGTTTCTAATAACTCATGATGTGTCCCTTTCAGGGAAAATTGTACATACGGTGAAACGTTGTCAGCAACTATATGCGGGAACGAAGTTATGTTCGCATTTATATTTGTTCTTTGGTACGTCAGTTTGAAAAGAGGCAATTGAAAATAATATCCTTATAATGGTTTCGTAAAAAATAGATTTAAACGAAAACTGAGACGTTATCATATTGATTTTTGGATTATTCTTTCTAATGAGAGTTTAATCATTATCTACGAAGTAACTTCGTCTCTCCCAGTCATAAAGAAGTTCTTTTCGTTTCTACCATCTGTTTACATATATCTTATTTGACTCCTTATCATTTTTTTATTTCCAAAGAAGGCTGCTTCTTTAAACAGGGAAACTTCCATTAACGGACACTTCTGTATAGCGGACACTTTTTCTCTCCCCGTCGATCTATTCCGTTTATATTAACTTTCCAAAAGGTCCCATGAGTGTTCATCAGAGATAAATTTCATTGTATATAAGTAGTGATATAATTTTTAACATTTTTTATTCAATGGTGGTTTGAGACAATTTATTGTATTGCTTTTACTTGCGGTATTTCTCCGGTGCTTGTGGTCTGTTTGAATCTCTTATTCTTTCTGAAAGTATTTCCTACAGTTTTTATTGTACAATACTACATAGTATTTGTAAATGCGAAATGTAACGTACCATTAAAGCTTATCTACATGGAACGATATGACGTAGGAGGTGGGTGGTAGGGGATTTTGTTAGTAAGTGGGCCAGTTAGCTAGCATTACCAACAACTTGACCCACGTGGGAGTTTTAATAATAGTACTTAGTAATAGTAAAAGTTAGTCTTACTAGGAGTAGGAGGAGGTGGATAAAGGGAGGCTTGGCTTTTCAGTAGTCACAGGTATATGAACTGGGACATTGTAGTGAAAAGCTACAAAAAAAATTTCTGGCCTCTCTGAGTATTGAACCCGGAGAGACTTGGTTGTGAGCAAGCATGCTAACCCCTGAGACGTGGGAGGGGCAAATTCCTACATTTTGTGATAAGGTAAAGGCATATCTTAATTTATAGTATTTTGTCATCGCGTCCTTGTTAAAAATATTATTAATAGATATGTGTATTCCATTTACATTCAATGTATGGCATTGCATCGGTAAAGTACCAAACGGCAACATGTTGAAATTTGTTCCTTTCCTTCTTTTATTTTTTTGACCTTTCAGTAGATTTTTCTGTTAATTGGTTTGCTTCATATCATTGTCATCTTTCTCAACAAACTCAACAAACTTCCTATGGAGCATTGCTCAATTATGATCTTTCTATTAGTGTTTTCCTTAAGTATGGATGTATTGGTACATATCAACTCTATAACTAGTTCAGTTTGTCACTAGATAATCTTCTGATGCATGGTTTGTGATTCATTTTTGTGAAACGTTTTTACTTAATTCATCAGTGGTTTGGATCGTATGAGATCTTCTTGGAATAATAATGATACAAGTCGCAAAATCTTGAAATAACATTGGTACAAGCTGTCGGAACTGTCCTTACATTAATGAAGTCCTGAAGCATTATATTACGAAGTTTGCCTTTTCGCATATTCTGTTATCTCTTAATGATGCGAGATAAAAGTTAATCAAGGTTTAAAAAAAAACAAATATTGGGTTATGGTAAGAATTTTATGAAAAGTAAACATACATTACGCGCTTCGTCACGAAGATTTCGACCTTTCGTATTCGGAACGAAGGAAGTTACGACAAGGAAAAATATATAGCTTTGTATTCGCTCTTTCTGCTTGTTTCCTTGCGCGAAGTGGCATTTATTTTTATCTGTTTCCATTTCGGGCGCGCGTGCGGCGTGCCATGCTATGGCGTGTAACAGAGCGCGGTCTGGAGCGGCAGAGCGAAGGGCGACGTGTGGCTAAGGAAGTAGTGTAGGAAAGGAAGTAAGGGAGGAGATTGCTTGGTTCATTGCCGTGTCAGAATATTGATTAGGCAATGAAGCAAAAGTTCATGGAAATGGTTTTCTAAGGGAGATAATAAAAGCTTTGTATAATTAATTTTGTGAATCCACACCCGTGTCCATGAATGTTGTGGAGTGATGGGGTGGAGTTACCCTTACGCATAGAATGAGCAGATATGTAATAATCTATCACTTATCAACATAGTGGCATTTTATGTTCCTGTGAAATGAATAAAGTTTTTTTCCTACGAAACCATACTTGGAACAAGATTTTATTAAATCTTCTGAAGACCTTAATTGATTTGTATTACATATTCTGTTATACGAAACATCCATATGAAGCAATTGAAACGTACAAGGCGGGAGAAAAAGAGAATTGAATATTTTTGTTTGGATCCAAATCCACCCGTATCATTTGTGGTGTTCATTGTCTGCTCCCTCTTTCTGTCCCGTCGTGTGACAAGCAAACCACAAAGCGTGGTCGTAGCCCGCGACCGAATGTGTCGGAAGCGTTTCTGGAAGGCGGAGCTGAACAGTGGAAACGGGGAGAATAGAAAGGGAATGTAGAGAGAATGAGAGAGAGAGGAAGGCGACCGATGGGGACGCTTCATGAAAATGGAGTCTCACGCGCGATGGAAACCCTCGGCGGAAGACGCTTCTGCACGAACGATATCCGTGGAGGTGATGTGGATGAGGGTGGGGAGGAAGGGAAATGTCATCCAGGTATCAAATGCTTTCGTATCATCTCTTGCTATGACGGTTCGTAATATCTGGTTCCACGATAGGGATCAAACCTTCACGAGACTCGAATTCTACGAAAACGCAATTCTCTAATCCTTTCTCTGTGTTGAAGTGAACAGTAAAAGTTAATAGCACAATTGTTAAATACGTGACTTCTTGATCAAATACTGTTATGGTTCTCATAACTCTTACATGGAGCAGTGGCATCGCCTCTTCCAATTTAGCGTTAATTTGCTTATTCAGTTGATGTGAGTTTTCAGATAATTTATGCGCACAGTAGGTAGTATTTAATTTTTTGAATCGAATGAGGTAAGGTTGTATGAAATAGATGTCATGAATCATGATTCTTTCACTTGTTGACAACGGAAAATTGCAATTATCTGTAGGTAGTCTTAACCCCTGACGACCAATTTTATTCTGGACTAAAGAAATTTATAATTTTCGTTATTGAAACTATTCCTTTGTAGTAGTATATTTTTTGTCCTATTCACCAAGCTGTCGGAAATAAACCTTGTTTGATATTGATTTGAAAAAATTAACGCTTTCTTAATTATCAAAATGTCTTTAACTTTAATCTAAGGTTTCATCTGAAAAGCTATTTATTCATATTTAATCGTGGACATCGAGTCGAATTGTAGTTTCTATTTCAATAGCCATTATCTTATAGCAAAATGAAGTGGTTTTTTATAGTATGTAGTCCGAGTAAATATGTTATCGTTTTTTCTTAATACTTTTGAAAAAGTATTCTCGATGTATATCTGAATCGTAAAGGTTGATGTGTCTACAAGAAAGATAAAAAGCATTCATATCCTTTAGATTCTCATTATGTGACGGGAACTGGGAAATCAGATTAATTTTCTAAATACCAATCGCTGTGGTCAAATAAATGAAAACACTACATTTACTTTCTCGCTCGTCATTTTAGATCGTATTCTGCTCTTAATCGCTGTGTGAAACACGATTAAATATACATGTACATTCAACTGTGTAATATGAAATCGTCATATTTTTCAAACCATTGAATCCAGTGAATGACCAATTTGAAATGCATTATCTATGAAATTTTATTTAATTATTCAATTGCAAGCATGGGTTTGTGGCTTTCAAACCCAATTTTCCAAATATAATAATCTGTTTCAACTACAGAATGATAAACAATAACTCTTCGTTCATACATAGGGTATTTTTCGAGAATTGCTCTTTTAGGACCCATTCGTGGTAATTATATATTACGGTTGTATACAAAAGCGTTGAAGGGACGTATTGGAAGGGAAAGTTTATAATTATTATAAAACTGTATCTCTGTTTAATCCACATACGATTAGCGGAAGTATGTTTTTTTACTAGTACTCATAACCTCTCTTTCCGGATTGCGTTTCCTATAACATGAAACATATTTTCGTTACATGGTACATGTTAATTGTTTGTTAAATTGAAAAATAACACATAATGCACATAACCAGTCATCAACCAATACAAGTTACGATCTTTCTTCTCACTTGAGTTTGCGGAATATATATATATATATATATATATATATNTGTAGTATTTTATCGATTAAGCAACGGAAGCAGTGTACAAGTAGTAATGAACAGTTTAGTTTCGCTCTTTTACTGCAAAGATAGATAATAGAACACTTTTTCACCAATACATTGAGCGAAAAAATATTATTATTCCGATGTTATACTTTTTTTTGGTTCTTAATGGTATGAAATCTAAATATACTCCGTTCTAAATGTCGATCAACTGTTATTGTTAGGTTCCTAACCAACAGGATACGTGAACTCACCGTTCACTGAGATGTTGGTTTAAACTGGGAAAGTGTTCCCAGATTTCGAGGCTTCACATAACCAAAATTTTGCTTACTGATATCTGGGAATTCAAACCGGAGGCATTTGACGGATTTCATTTCACCGTCGTGTTTCTCAAATCCAGCCAATAGGCCAATGCGAGAAGCATAGCTAATTCACAAAACATGCCCGTGCTATTGCTTTCGTATTAATTAACTATCGCTGTGATGTTAAATAATATTTTTGCTATATCTTGCTTCGCACGTCGTTACGAACGTACTGCTCACAAATGAATCTTACGCGTATACAGGGCGATTCAGAATTCCTATTACACAGTTATGTGTGTTCTAGAGGGTACTCAGAACAGCAATATTTGGTAATAAATCCCTGCCCGAAAATACGCCGTTTGGAAGATAAACGACTTTGAACGATGGAAGGCAATACACATTGAAAGAGGACGGTGTCTCGTGTCACGTGATGTCTTGTGCGATCATGTCACGTGTCATCAGCGAACAATCCAATGAATTGTTGTGCATGTACATCGGTTTCCACTGAGCAATCAAGAAAGACGATGCATTACAGAATGGTGGAGTACACGATTTCCGAGTTCACCGACGTGTTGCTCATCTACGATGAAAGTGGACGATATGGTCGATTGGCACAACGAACGATTTCCGGGTCGTGCCCTTCCATCACATTCCATTTTCGCAAGATTGGAACAACGGCTTCGGAAAACCGACACCTTCAAAGCTAATAGAGCCGATTGTGGTCGTGACCGGACGCGCTGCACTGTTGTAAAAGAGGAAGTGCTCCAACTGGTCGACCAGAACCCGTCTACGAGTACCCGCAACATCGCAGATGCCGTGGATGTATCCCAGAGCAGCGTCTGGCGAGTGAACATGACTTGCATGTTCACTGCATATGAGTTCACTTCATGAACAGCAACTTCACCCGTACCACCTCTAGAGGGTGTAGGCATTAGATCCAGCTGTTTTTGCGCCGCGTGCCGATTACTGCGCGTGGTTCTTACACCGTTTGTCGACGTTTGTAGACTTTCCTCAAATGAAACGCATTTCACAAACGATGGTCTCCTCAGCCGTTGTAACAGCTTTATTTGGGATGTGGAAAACCCTCATGCCACTCATACCCATCGATTTCAACATCGTTTCGGTATTAATGTGTGGGTTGGTAATATCCATGGTCATCCGTCTAACGGGTCAGAGCTACTTGACCTTCCTGCAAGACGTACTGGTGCAGCATTTGAAGGATGTGCCATTGCATATCCGTCGGGCGATATGTTTCCAGCATGATGGCGCGCCAGCCCACTTTTCACGCGACGTCCGTCAGCACTATCACCAAACATTCGGGGACAGGTGGATAGGTCCCGGCGGACCGATTCGTTGGTCATCACGATCGCTCGATTTAACAGCTCTGGAATTTTTCCTATGCGGCTACGTGAAGTGTATTGTTTACGAGACCCCTGTGGAATCACAGGACGATCTTCTTGCCCGTGTAATGACTGCAGCGGAGTTCATTCAGGACACTCTAGGACTTTTGGACCGTGTGTATGTGAACATTGTTTGCAGGTACACTTTGTGCAACGAAACTCGTGGTCGCCACTTCGAGCATATGTTGTTGTTCACGCAGGCACGAGTTGATTGATGCACGCGCAGCGTATCCTTTGACGTTATTTCAAAGTCGTTTATCTTCCAAACGGCGCATTTCCGGACACGGGTTTATTACCAAATATTGCTGTTCTGAGTACCCTCTACAACATCTGTAACTGTGTAGTAGGAATTCTGAATAATTCTGTATATGGAAACAAAATGTCAGGTGAGTTGTGGTGTCGGCAATNATATGGTGGAAGTATTTGAACAATTTTATGTGCCTGGAATTTCATTTTTTGATGCGTTTGTGTAGTCTCATGCAAGAGGTGTATTAGAGTAATTAACAATTATGCATAGACGGGACATATGAGAAAGGGCGCGCCATACTAGTTTCAAAAACAAGAATATAATATAAAAGAATATGGGGTTGTGTCCATGAAACGCTATGCGAACGAGAACATGTCTCTCTCATAATTTGTTGAACACATATCACAAGTGGATAATTGCTACGAAAAATATACTCACTGCATTAACTAAGTATTCCAATATTCTGTGAGGAACAACCTGCTAAGACGCCTCCAGGTTTTTCAAATTCATTTATTTTACAAAAATCACTGTTTACCATTATTAACGTAACGACCGTCGGTCAGAGCATTTCTTAATGAAGTCGCTAGTGGCCGACTTGAAACGTTGACGTGGATATGGATGATATCTTAACAAAATATAAAACAACAAGTTTGCGCGGTTTTTTCAATTACTAGTTATTAATGAGCTATACACTGATTAGGCTTATAAATAATGCATAGTTTTACACATACATAATTTTTTCAGCTTTAAGTTGTATTTTAATGACCGAAATGATTTTAGATATCTTAACTGCGCTAAGAGTCTCTGCGTCGTAATGCATTTGAAATGCGCGCTAGGGTAACAGTTTCCAACCCTTTTTTTCTTTCGTGCCCCTTGCGACCTATTTTACTAAAAAAAGTACCTCCAACCTAAAACCTTCGTTTTTACCTCATTGCTTTTCTCCACATACGCACCTTATGGTAGTGATAAGGTGAAATTCAGGAGTAAATACATAAGGGTATCCGTTGAAAATAGAAAAATAAGTATTGATATAAGTGTCTGACAGGGTACAATGATTGGGAGTGCTAAACAAATTAGAAGTGCAAAATTTTTGCTGATTTGATTTACTGAGAATCTGTGCCACCTACAGGTTAAATTTAAATGAAATTTATCGTTCAAATTAATCATTCTGAAACGTTGAAACTTACTTTTTTTTATCTTCGACTTATTTTTTCATTAAAAAAAGTATTCTACCCTTTTTTAAGCTCGCTATTCCTGAATCCAATTTTAAAAAGTAATTTCAATTTTAGCAACTGTCATTACATCTATTTTTAAAGTTATTCAATGAAAATAATAGCGTGTCTTGTGGCGATACGATGAAAGGGTAACGGCGACACGTAGTAGAAAAAAATTAGCGTCCGACTTAACCGTTTATTTTTTACGTACCCTTGAGTTGACCGTACTCTAGGCGGGGGACGCTCGCAAATGCAATTGAAACCCACTCCTGGTCTTCTGAATCATCAACATCGTACTGCTTGTTTATGTGGTAAAAGCGAGAAATATATAAAAAAGAAGAAGATCAAAGCATACTATTGAAAATGTCATTGAAATGATTTTATTGATCGTTCTTGAGAAAGGATCAGGAAGGATTTAAATGACACGTCTCTCGGTATCCCATAACAATTAAGAAAAATACACGTTTACCTACCAGTTATTCCTGAGGTAATTAATAACCGATTCATGTATTACTTATTTATTCTAGAAAGAAGAGTAAAACATACTGTACATTATTTCTGATTTTGAACGGATGAACATTCATTTCGGGAAACAAGATTGATTTTTGGAGGAATCATTTTTTAATGAAGAATTTTTTTTAACTACATGGCATGTACGGCTGTCTTCAATCTGGTAAAGCGAAAGTAAATTAACTTTATCCGAAATTCTTTGCGCTACTCGAAAATTTATTGGTGGGCATTTTGCGTTTGCGCGAAATACAGATGCTGTATGAATTTGGATGGTTCCACTGTTTTTCCTATATACTTGGAAATATAAAATAGCATAGAGTATGGATTGATAATCAATTATACTTCTCGTGCTTTCCCATTTCAGGAACGGGATTAATAAATTGTTTTGTTCCTTCTAAAATTTTAATAATATGCTTTGATTTTATTATATTACATTCGAAATATTGTTACCGTAGAAGGGGTGCGTATTATTTGTTTAACCATGCTGATGCGGTATTCTCTAGAATATGTACATAATTGATGAATTAAGCTGGTAGACGTGTGTGGTTGACTCTCCAAAATGTGGTCACCAAATGATTTAGTGCCTCAATGTTACTCTTACTTGTTAGATTTACTATGCGGAAATCTGGTTTTTATTTAAGACTTCATTCTTATTTTGCTTACTGTGTGGTTGTGGTGTTAATCCAATTAATATTTAGTACTTATTTTACTTCTCAGACACGTTTTCGTTTCGGACCTACGTCGTTTGCGATGATGTCAGGTAGCATGTTTATATCTTTTGTTGACTTTTTATCAGTGAATGATTTTTCCGTGTTTTTCCATGTTTTAAACTTTTTCTTTACATTACGATGAATTAAATTTCTTTACATTATGAATTAAAATAAAGTAAAACTAGTAAATAATGTTCTCGTTCTCAAGTGCTGACAGAAGTATAGTTTTACAAGGAGAAAAAAAGAAAAACTATAATGAATTCCATATTTTTTCCAATTCATAATACACCATTCTTTTCAAACTATACAACCTACATTTCTTGTTGTTTATATACGTACTTTGTTGACCCACTTTTAGAAATTTTCTTATATTACTAATTTTAATTTGCTAGGAAAACTATTACGCGGAGGCTCGTAAAAATGTGATGTTCCTCCCTCTGACGTTGATAAATGTTATCCGTAAAGAATGAAGAAATGGTTTTTGTGGGGAATCCGTTCCTCGTAGAATGGCATATTTCGAAAATGACAATGTAAATATGAAAGCCTGCAACTCAACTTAAAAATGTCGTAGGACATATTTCATGTACGTCAAAAGCCCTGTACGTTCTCTTTGAATTCGTTTGAATTTGTTTCTACGTATTTCTCTCCTTTTGATGTTATTTTAGAAAAGTAACTAATTCTCTGAACATAAACACTTATAAACTAGGGAATATATGGACATATTTGAATGAGATATTAATACATAATTTGGGTAGTTACCATTCGATATTAATACGCAATATTGGATTGAACATTGATTTAGATCACAACAGTGCATTATCCGCTTCTTGGAAAACGTAAAGAACAAAATTTAATTGCTTCTTTAATGTTGTGAGATGTAGAATCGGTTTTTCTATTTCTAAGTCATGATAACTTCATGTTTGTATCGTTGATTGGATGATTAAAGTTTTTTTTGACTTTTAAGTATTGTTGTATTTTTTGTTTGTAATTAAATATTGAAAAGAAAACATTGTTAAAATTAAATTTATTTTTGTTTATAATTAAATGTTGATAAGAGAACATAAGAAAAAATAAATATTTCTCAATACAATTTTAAATTATGAAGTTGAATTGAAGTTTTCAAAGTAACTGTGTTTCGTTTTTCACAGAATAGAAACTTTCTTGAAGAAAAAAACAAAACAAAAATCAATATCTGAAGTATTCTTCGTCTCCGGTAATTCATATGAAACGCATTAGATCTGCACTTAAGGAGAATAGTGACGTGACATTTTGGGTTCCAAACAAGATCAGTTCCCATCTTGGCTAATCACGGTTGTCCGTTCTGTCCTTTAATCTCCATACTCTGCTCCTCTCTGAGGAGACTGTTCCGCGAGCTCCGCCGGCACTCGTCCGCAATCACCTTGTGGGCTTCGCCGCTGCACGTTCTGATCAAAGGATTAGGTGCTATTATCCCCTTGAAGGGAGCGTGCGCACTTGTTCGTGCTAAGCGACTGCAGCTCCCGACCGACCGCGGTTACAGCCTCCGCTGCCGCCGCGCCGCCACCTCTGCCGCCATCTACCGGAGAGCCATCGCTTGCGGAGCCGCGAGCATAGAAGCTTCCTCCAACTCCACTGAAACGGATTGCGGTGGAGAATTAGCGGAACAGGGATAAGTCTAGAATGTGCTCTGGATTCGCGTTCCACTCGAAGTCCGATCTCCTATGTCCGTTTTGAGATTATAGACAAAGGCGCTTTTCTCCAACTTATATACCGTTCTTGAATGTGCTACGAAGTTCTCCGAAAATGTTCTTTTAGAATGGTATTAAACAATTCTAAAATGTTCTTTTAGAATGGTATTATCGGAAAAAACTGTACAAGGAGTAACTAATAAAGTAATTTCTGAATTGCAAATGGAAAGTGGTAATTGGATAAGATGGTAAGCTTTGCTGTTTAAAAAGTATATTCAGTAAAAATCAATTGAAAATGATTCTCCATTGTCGTCCTCATGTATTTATAGCAATATTAATTAAATGACTTCTTATTACTGTTTTGCATTGTCTGAGAATAGTAATTTTTTGTTGGATGCTTCTTCAACAGATACATTAATGCAGTCACTATTTAGTATTTTCGTTTTAATAAAAATTTCGTTGTAAAAATCTGGAGTTATAAGGAATTTGGATGATCTACAGATTTTTTCCGCAATAAGGGGCAATGTAAGGAAGTTCGCAATTCGACTATAAAGATAATGGCGGAAGGAAGTGAAAATGTCCAATCCAAATTGCATTTTATGACGTGGAAAGACTGTACATGGGATACCACCACCTCATTACCATTTTTTCGTTCAACTTTCTTCTTAGCACTTAATTTTTTTTTCATGCAGAGAATGAGCAGTTTCTTCCCATCTTAACATCTTAAAGGTTATATTCTGGTTACATTAAAGGTTATATTCTGAATAAGAACTTAGAGCACATAAATTCAGAGAAGATAAAAATCCTATTTTCTTATTAAAAGAAAAAGAGTGAAATAGAACTAAATATCGTAGAGGGCAAGAAATAATTATATCCTCTACCACTTAACTAATTTTTGTATAGGGAACGAGATCTGAATTAAGCCAAAAATAAAAAGAAAGAGAAAATAAAAGTAAAGATAGTCGCAAATATGTTTAGTTGCACTCTCAATTCCACCTTCTTTTATAGTGCGGGAATTGTGATCGTAACTTAACCATGATCGTTGTACACTAACTTGATTTTCATATTTGGTACTATAACAGATGCCTCTCAAATGTATCTCTTATTTTTATCACTCTTATCGATACTGACGCAAAACACTAATAATGTTCGCTAAACCCCATCTGTTTTTGAAAATGTAGGGATGATTCCATATATCTTCGTAAATGGATCATATGAAGTTTGTAGATGCGCTTACACTGATGATGGTTTGGCTAATCGCGATACAATGCGGCATGCAATCACGACATTTACCAACTTTTATCTCGTATGTCCCCGGCATCATTGATTAACCCTGTCGCGACTGGCCACTATTTCAAATGTTCCAGTGATTTAAACTCGTGAGTCGTTGATGCACATTTTCATATCTTTATTTGGTATCATTTTAGTGAAACTCGTATCCTATATATCACCCACTGCGCACTCGATTCCATCATTCAGATAATTGGATACAATTTAAGAGCGCTTACGCGATTAAGGAAAATAATCATGTACAAACGTTCACATCTGCATTCTCATTAATTACGGGCGTAGTAATTAAAATTAATCCGTTTTTCAATTATTAAATCAAAACAAATGTTTTCTCATTTTACAATCAGTAGTCAAATTTGGTGTGAATGTTGTAGCGTATTATGTCACCACCATTAATTAATACTCTGCTAATGACTTGGTCTTTCTGATACTTTTCCATACTCTTCAATGTATCACGAATGGAAATTACTCATTATTGTATGATAGAACAATTCTGGAAGTTTTACGGAGCTAGAGATACTGCAACAGAAATACTCGTGTGTATTTCATTTCACACAAAGCATTTGGAGACTTATTTGAAAGAAATTGTGGAAACTGACTTTCATGAAACGTTTCAAATATGTCGTCTTTAATAATATTTTTTACTTGTATTTCGGATTCTTAATGCAAAGTCTCTTGTATTTTCCTTTTTTGTTAGTTTTCCTTTGAATACTTAAATGTAACCGGTTGACTTTAGCCGTTGTTGAATATATTGTGAGAGCTTTTAGTTTTGATAGAATATTTTAGTCATTTTTATTACGGGAACTTTAAAGAGAGTTTTTCAGCGATGTACTAGATTTGTAGCATGACTGCTCGTTCACCAGATTTCTGCTCAATGTATATTTATATCATAGAAATAGAAAAGATATACTTGGAATCTGCAAAATTGGAAAAAAATTTTTGATAATTGAAATTTCACTCAACTCCACTGCTAGCACTTGCCTATAAATGAGTAATTCATTCAGTGAATGAGGACGTTTCGACTAAGGAACGTAACTTCTCAACACAATGAGTTTAGTGTCTTCTTCGTTTTCCTATCTGTGTATTATAAAATAGCGACTTTAAATAGTTTCCTTTATTGTTCTCTGAAATGGATTATGTTCATTCTTAGTATTGTTCTCGGAAAGTAATTAATACATATTACCTTACCCCAGGTTTCTCTTTCTTTCTACATACGTCCTTACATACGTTTCCTTTCTACATACGTCTTTACATACGTTTTCTTTCTACATACGTCTTTACCCCAGGTTTATCTTTCTTTAAACGGAACACAATTAAAAACTGTTACGAATAAAAAAATTCTTAGGTCTCCATATTCAAGACAAATGGAATTGTCACGTTGACAATCTTAATTCCCAATTAAGCAAATTGTGTTGCGTATTCTGAACCTTAGTTAACGTAGTTAATCCATATATTTCCCTTTGCGTATATTTTGCAAACATTTACTCCCATTTACCTTACGGCATTATCTTCTGGGGCATTTCCGGTCAGAGCATCCAAACTTTCAGAATTCAGTAGAGGATAGTTCGGATAATTTGTAAATCTCACCCCCGAAACTCTTGTAAACTTTTATTTAAGGAATTAAATATCTTAACACTTCCCTGCATTTATATTTATGAAACGGTTATGTTTGTTAAGACCGAATCACTGAAGTGCCACCCTTGCTTCATACGAAACAGTCTCGTTCACGAACACAATACTGGCAATAGTAATAATATTCATCGTCCTAGAGAGTCTACCACTCTTTGTACTGTTTTTTGACAATACGGTTATTTATTTATTCATATCAAATTGTGTATGAAGAGTTATTTATCAGAATATATTATCAACAAATGTACATTTACAATGTACAGTGACAGACATACAAATGGAATACTCGTGGAAGGAAGGTAAAGGCGAGCAAAAAATATTTTATGGTTATATTTTATGAAACAATTCTTTTGAGTTTTGGAGTTAATCTCTATTTTGTCATACAATAAACTAGTTGTAACATTTCATAAAACTCTTAAAAATGATTTGTAGCTGTAAGGGCCAGCTTAGATATGACTCAATATGGCACTTCCAAGTAAATTACAATTACACCTAGAAGTGATGCAAAATTATTTAGCAAAGCGAAGTCCTTGCTGAGGTAGCAGACAGTGAAGGTTACATTCATGCAACTCTTGTTGTTTGTTAGTCATCCATGTTAACGTATGACGCGGAGTTGATCGGTAGGGTGACCTCGGACGGCGACTTAAAACCAAGACATCTTGCCCAAAAACTCTCTCTGCTGAGGATACATTGTCGTTCCGGGGTGGCCTGTGCCGCGGGATTTTGTGCGTGCGGTAAACATGGAACCTTTGGTGAGTGACGCTTCGCACCCGAGATTATGGGTTGCTGACGCTCCCATCATCTCATTATGACTTAGTTTGGTTAGGAATATTAGTCTGTATGTTCGGGGTTTGATACTCGAGTACCACCCGAGCACGGTAGAAGCAAGCTCACTATCCACATTCTAGGATGCATATTTTAGTAATAACCTATAGATAATATTAAATGAGTTTGGCACCTGAGTTCTTGTATTAGATATCACGTTCTCTCTCCCTCCCTCGTCGTCGCGCCGCCAGCTTAACCAACGAGTCTCAGCTCGACACGTGTGTTTGGGCGGCCGAACTGACCACGCTACCCGGGCGGGCTGAAGGCACGACGCCCCGCCTATAACTAACTTATTAAAAGCGGACCTTTACACAGCATTTGCAGAATATCTTCAACGTGTAAGAGTGCTTTTTCTGTGTAATATCAACGACCAGGTAATGTGACTGCGCTATTGAAGATAAACTACTTCATATGAGTGGATCAATTACTCTATACACATTTTCAATAAATATTGAATATTTCACGTTCAGAATTTATTCAGAGAAATCAGATGTGGCAAAGAAATCCTAATTAGTCCTACAATATAATAATTGTAACCACATACTCTTTTTTTATAATATTAATTCTGCACGACCTTACTCTTCTCGGATGAAAATAACATAAGTATTAAAGTAGTTTGATTAGTTTACATTGCTGTAATTGCTTGTTATTATTATTATTCCGTTATTGAGCTCACTGTGATAACTCAGTTTGTTCCCCTCCCCTGTATATATCGTTAAGTTATGTATTTTTTGTAATTTATAATAAAAATCATAAAAAAGAAGTATTTACTGTAATACTCGGAAGTAACATTAGATTGCTTTTCTTATCTATACACCTTTATTACATAAATATATTGAACCTTTATAGCCGTTCTGCATAAAAAAGAACAAAAAAAATATTACTCGATAAATAGTACAGAATTATTTGAATGCTTTTCATATTTCTTTCCCGGATGATACAGTCGTCGTCTGTTTCTGTATTTGTCTAAAGAATGTCGACTATTACTCCCTCCATCCTGACCCGGGTTTTGCTCCGGTTTTCTTTCGGGCAGAGGCGGATTTCTTATACAGGTTCCCTAGGCTTTGTCTAGGGGCGTGTTTATTGTAACAACAAATCGTGAATTTAGTGTTTTTTCAACTTTTATGATTTTTAAACACTATACTCAGAAGAATCTATAGTTCGATAATAATTTGTACATGTAAAATAAATATTTTGCGTAAAATTACAAATATGTTGATATTCTAATAGATTTATAACTCGTAGCTAACTTTTTATCTTATCTAGGAATTTTTGCTGAAATTTTTGAATCCGCCTCTACCTTAGAGCCCTTGATCGGAATTGATTAGAGCCCTTGCTTGCTTCCGGAGAGTAAATAAGTTTATTGTCCTTCACGTGGTCTACGCACTTTGTACTACGCTTTTTTGACAATAAACGTTTTTATTATTATTTATTTACTAAGACTCCTCCTAATTTGCAGTCACTATGTAATCCCCTCACCTAATTTGTAACCCATAAATATTATTGTCTCTGATAAGCTCAAATTAGGTGATTTCAAAGCGTAATACTAAATAAAATATACCGGATTAACGTTTCAGTTATTCCATGAACTTTTCTATGATGGAACTGTCCATTAAACTAGCGGACACACGTAAAAAGTGCCATAAAAATAAAACAACTACGGAAAGACTTGAAATGAGTTATTTGATTGTACACTTAACTTCTCGTTTACATTGAAAAACCTTGGAATTGCTTCCTTGATGTAGAATAGCGTTTGCGAAATCTTTAAATGGACATATATATATNTATATATATATATATATATATATATATATATATATATATATAATATGTGTGTTTAAATCTCTTTTATTATATTATGTAGAGGCCTGATGATCAATACAAATGAGTTTCTTTCAGAAAATCGTTAAATTTTGATTATTTTAATTGTCTTTTAATGCGTTTCTCTCGTGTAGGAAACCTAAAATCTCATTTCTTCTTCTCGGTATCTCTGTCTCGTCTTATGTTACATGACTTTTCTCTCAATGCTTAAAACAGTTGTGGCGGTAAAGAAGAGGTAGGGGAATGTGAGCGGGATTAAGCCGCGCGCTCCCAAACGGTCCGTAGATGGCTGTTTGCGGCCATTTCATTCCGCGCAATGGTGACACTGCGCCTCAGACGAAATTCCCGCATACTTAAGCGGCGCGCCGCGGAGGCGGCTCTTGCGGTCCTGGAACGAGGTCTATAGCGAGGTTTAACGTCGGAATGACTGGGAGGAATGAGGTAGACGCCTGTTGCTAGGGCTCATACGTGGTTGAACGAGAAGCCTTTTGAGGGAGGAAAGGATGATGACTAAAAATAATGGTGTGATATAAGACTAATGTAAAAACACAAAGCTCATCATAACAGGTAGATAAGTGCCTTTTGAGGAATTTCAGTACAAGCAAGGTGTATATTTTCTGTTGTCCCTGATTATTGTGATTTCATTTTTAAAACTAAACAAAACCCTACAAATTTAAATCCTAAAATCAAATAAATGCGCGGTGTTTCAAGGTTTAAAAACAATTAAACACCATGATAAACACACACTGAAAATGAATATATATATATATATATATATATATATATNTATCTACAATATAACTCTTTTATAAATTATATTAAAATAATTGCTTAAGTTCCCTTGGTTTCGAATTACTTTTTTTTTTATACCATTATTATTTTTATTTTCCAGATTTAGTATTTAAAGGTGTTCGTATCGGAATACCATGAACACGTATGAAAGTATGCATATTTAGTAATGGTACATCTTAATTGTTTTTATGTGAGATTATCTTGAGCCACAAAAAATGTGATACAAGTATTTGGGACCAATTTCTTTATGAACCATAATTAAAGAATTCAGTGGATGAAGGTGTTAAATAACATATAGCAACAAGATGAGTTATCTGTTTGAATGACGGCTGAGTGATTTTTTTTTATCTGGTTAACTGATAATATTTGTCACTTTCTTACATATTGTTAAAATATTTAACTTTAAAATTTTTGCTTCTGAAATGAAAATATGACTTAAATGAATCTACAACCTTTTTTTGTTTGTACTGTGACTTTTAAAATAAGAAATTATAATTATTGTTTTAAAATGAATACAGAAGAATATAGTTCATTTATCTCAAAAATTACAAAATTTTACTTATGTCCTTCATCCACTCACCCTTACAACATACTTATACAAATACAGCATTTTTATAGTTACATATTCTGACGTGTAGATGAGGATTTGAGAATAAATAAGTCCTTTCTGAACTGCATGCAACAAATTGGAGCTTGAAAGCTTATTTACGAAATTTTTTATGAAACGATGTAATCTTAGAGTCATAAATAAAATACATTGCGCGGTGCAGTTTCAATATTTCGTTTTCATTATTTATCCACTTTTTAACAAACAGATGGAATGTTAGATGATAAAGGTAAAAAGAGTTATGAAGGTCATGCAAAACAGAGCTCTCCCGTATTTTAGTTTGTTTACTGCAAATAGTAATCAACTTGGAAACAGCCACAAGGGAAAATTTTAATTAGTCTGTGTGTGAGGGGAGTGGATACTTTTTCGGACATTTTGTTCCATTAACCTTTCAATGTTGCTAGTGCGAAAGATTGCTGTTTCACGTGACAGCATTATCATTAGACCAGTAGCAGTATTACAACCAAGAACCCTTTCTAGCAACTTTATTTATCTCGTTTTCCTTATATTACATTTTCGCCACGCGCATTGGAAGTTGGTGCAGTAGTGATAGTTGGTCATAGTTGTAAATGAAGACCTTTCATCTCAGGTCCATGACTATCGTTTTACTAAAAATAAATAAACTTTCCAAACATTTGTGTTGTAGAGAATAGGATTTTTTTGAGGATTGTTGAGTTGATTCGCTTACACTGGAACAAGGTATACCGCTCATTGTAAATAGAAGTATTACGTAGTTAATTTATTTTTCTCATATTTTTGGCGTCGTTTTTTTACTGCACCAAAATTTTTGTGTGAAGTCTATTTAAAGTGAAAAAATACTAATACTAAATAAACGTTTCTTCTTATAAATTCTACTTTTTTAATAGGATAAAATATTGTTTCACTATACATTTTCCTTTATTATTGAAATAACCACCGAACTATGCAATTCCAAAAATGAATATATCTAGCCAATATTGCAGTGTGCGCGAGAAAATATTTGGTGTGGCAATGAACCGGCGAGAAAATACTGTCCATGCGTAGGAATAATTCGTCCGTGTTCTTTTGAAATCTTTGGTTATCTTTAATATTGTGCTATAACTACGAATGCGGTACATTGGACGAGTACGCGTTTATCTTTCCGCTTTTCTTTTCTCTCTCTAGTCGGCGCGCGTCTTCGTTCCGACCAACCCACCACTATAGACTTACAGAAAACTTCCAACAGAACGGTTCCTCCAACCGCCCGGCGGCGGCGCGGCGATGCGATCCGCTGCTACAGCCCCCTCCTCCCACGTCGCTCGCTCGCTGTCCTGACGGAAACGACGCTTTCAAATGTAGAGGAGGAATTCGTGTCCGGCACAAGAATTGGATGTCTTAATACCCTTTTTATGTTATATCGTGGGAGAGAGATGAAAACGCAGCGGATGGTGGAGCAGATCATGTGAATGGAGGTTAACCGCGACGTAGAATTGAAAAGTAGAGACAATTCAGTTGATCTCTGACATGGAAATATGTCTTACGAATTCTTTTTCTTATAAATAGTTTTGCTACAAATATTCTATGACGGGAAGGGAGAAAGGCTGATTATGCAATTTTCTCTCTCAAATTTTATTGAATATGTGAGAAAGATGTTTCCGGGCTTAGTTTTCCCATTCATTCGGAGACTCTTTCCTACCGAAGTAATCTGTTATTATTTAAGGTAAACCTGGCAAATGTGCCCCATTTGGTAATGTGCTCCACTCGTGTAACCCGTAAGACAATTTCAAATTTGACGCTCATTTCGTCGGAACTTGCAGTCACGCCAATATGGCTGTCATGTAAACAAATCAGTGCCGGTTTTATTTTGAATTAAGTGAGAAAAAGTGACTAAAAAGTATTACGACATTGTGAATTTGCTTTATAAGTTATTTAACGTAATTTATAAGTATTTGCGTAATTAATTTCTTCTTTTTTAATTTTTTTATTCGAATTTAACCTTCTCAAGGCTTTTCATGTTTACAATTACATTTCGTTTCTACTAATGTGAGCCGCTGTTGTCAAGTGGGGTACATTACACTGAACAATGGCTAACGTGCCCCGATATTTGTTGGATAATAAGCCCCAATTTTAATTTCTATTATTTTGCTATAATTAATATTTTTTTAAATAGTCATTATATTTGAGGAAATAAGAAAGGTTAAGGCAGCAGACCCGAGAAAATGTACGGAAGAAAACTTTGAAAAGACAGAAGATGTAATAACTAAAAAAAAGGGGGAGGGAGTGAATGAGGTGAGCCATATTTATGAGATACCATCACGAACTCTAGGAAGACACGTCCTCAAAGGCTGGAAGAGCAAGGAGAATATTGGTAGACCATCAAAATTAGGACAAGGAAAAGAATTGAGGTTTGTGAGTCACAGCTGGCGTCTATTGGATTTCCCTTGGACCAATCAAGGCTTCAATAAGACACCTCAAGATGATTTCACATTAGAAAGAAGATGTCTAGTCACATTTAAGGCTTTAGGCCAGATAATACGCTTAAATACCCCCCGTCCCAAAAATAAGAAAAAATAAGAAATATTCCTTCGACCATTATTTTCATTTTTAATTAATTGATAATATTTTTCATCATTTTTGCTCTCATCACACTTGTTAGGTTGGAAGTTTCTAATTCAATTTTTCATAAGAATAATAATATAATTTTTCATGGTAATAGAACAGTTGAATCGATTCTCCTCAGATGATTTAGTCATAATTATTACAGTGATTTTTAAAATATTAATGCGCCACTTAAAAATCTTGTTTTTTTAGAGTGTGTCGTATTGATCCTCAGTTTTCCATCGAAATTGGTTATGTAAAAAAAAAACGTTATGTTAATATATATTATACATGTTGAAGATTACTTTTAATTGTGTGGAGACATTTAATATTTTATATATTTTAATCAATATTAAAAATAACAGCACTATTAAAGTACAAGGTCTGTCCGGTAAGTAAGGCAAATATTTTTTTTCCTGCGCTTCTACTGGTCGTAGTGCGTTTGGAATTGTTGGGTTAATGGGGGGAGACTTCAGCTATCCAATGCTATGAAGGTTACTCTGCTCCGATCTCTGGGAGTGTCCAGATCATTGTTTTAGTGTACTTCGGTTTACTGCCTGTGTCACGACGCGCGATAGAGAACTCGCTCGAACAACGGTATGCAATTAGACATTGAATTCCCATATTTGTACTTCAGGGTTGACTTGGTAGGGTTTGAATGTTTTTTGGAATAAAGTTATTGAATATATTATTAAAACATTTGTATGATTAAAATGTTTCATTTAGTCTGTATAATTATGTAACACATTAACCTCATTTATAGGATATGTAAAAACGTAATGAATTAATGATTTTAATATTTTATTGAGACACATTAAATTGCGGATGTGATATATTAATGTTAGTGTCAAAACTTAAAATACATTGCATAGCTGTACTAAATTGTAATTCTAATCTATTCAACATTTATAGAATATCTGATGTAATATTTTTTATGTTTTTTCTCTTATGTATTTTTATAAATATTTCTTATGTATTTTATGTAATATTTCTTTTGTAATTTTTGATTTTTTTTCGATATGTATAATTGTATAGTTTAGTGTCGTTAGCTTTTTAAGTTTTTGTATTATCTGTGACTGGTTCAAAGACGTTATCCTACTTGTGGTCTTTCTGGGTTTTCCTCACTTGCTTAAGGTAAATACCGGGATATCCCTAGATTTCTACCCCAGAGTAAAGTAAAATTTATCCACCAATTATTGTTATTGTCATTCATGTATGTATGTTTTATATTGTACGAATGTTTTATTACATTATATTATTGTATGTGTGTGTTGTATGTATGTAAATGGTAGTCAGGCGGAAGAGCAGACCTGATGGCTTGAGCGTCGTAATAAAAGCATTTATTATTATTATTATTATTTTTATTATTATGTTCGTTTATTATTCTGTTACATTTTACATAATTGCTGCGGCAGTCATTGCCCAAGGCAAAAATATTTGTACATCATAATAAACATTATTATAGGGTCATCGGTCATATCCTCTTCTTAGCAGAAACACTCAATTAAGGCTAAGGAATTTACGGACTATATTGTAGATACCAAGTAGAGCGGTTTTCTGGTTGTTTCTCAGGTGGTATTTGCGCTGATCTAATTTCATCATTACATTTTGCAGGTCGTTAGTAACTAATCCATTCACTGAAATAACTATTGATGTTATTGTGACATCCTTCATTCTGTACATATCTGTCAATTCGTATTTGTGTCCGTTCGTTGTATAGTACTTGTTCAGGCTTGCGTTTGTAGTAAGGTATTTCAACATCAGTACTGTTTAGAAAGTACCTTGTGAATCATCTTAGCGATGGTATTCTGCCTCTACAGAATTGTAGAGGCAGAATCTGTTTGCGCCATTGACGGGCATCCATTGCATGTACGTTGGGTTGATTCATTAGTACTTTTACAGAGGCGGCATCTACTGTCAATCTGCTCGTCCATGATATACCTTCGGTAAGCACGTGTTTTGATGACTTGATCTTGAAAAGAGAATAGAAACCCAATTCTTCGTATCGATAGTACTTTCAGTGAGAGCTGCTGCTAATCTACCTTGTAATTCCTTCCTTTTCCAAGCTTCAATTCGATCTTGTGCTTTCAATTTTAACCTGTGTGCAGATGGCATTAGGCTGAGCTGTATCTTCTGTTAATAAAAATATTGACTAAGTTTTGCTTCTTACTGACGACATAACGTTTCGAGACTTCCCCCATTACTTCTTGAGAGGTAAAGTCTATTAAACTAATTGATTAAAGATCTGTACTATGGAAGGCTTTCTTCTGGATTACTTGTTTGGTGTCTGTATCAGAGATTCCCAGTAATTGCAGCATCCCTAGGACCATTAGGAGTATTAATGTGTATTGATCGACTACTTGTACATCAATTAGAAATGAAGAATAGAACACTCACCTGTGTCTCTTAATCATACAGGAGCTGACTGTGCTTTTACCGATGTACATATAGTGTACAATTTCGTACGCAAAGTGTGCTCTAGTTCTTACAAATTTGTTTTCCTCCACATTCCCCTTCAGATAATGTATATTTATTTTGAAACTGTAATGGGCACGATTGCCAAGTATTCCACTTTTTAGTACCTCGATTGATTGATTGATTAAACTCTTCTTACTTATAAACGGTGTACAAGTCTCTTAAAATCAGCTTCATGGAACACAGCGTAAACATTATTTCACGCTCTCAATTTCACTTCGCTGGCAAACGTAAGTGGTAATGAAGGAAATGGTACTATTTGATCATAGGAATTTTAGATTGATCTTAGAAGGAGATACTCAGTTTCAGTCTTCAAATATTTATTCATAGCTATTAACGTTGGCGATGCTCTAAGTGAAAATGCATCAAAATGCAAGTTGAAACCCAGCTGTTGAATATCACAAAAAGTAAAACAATTTTATCTTGTAGAATCATTTCGCACTGGCGAGAATATTGGAGTAAAAATGTTGATTTCAAGACAAAAAAGTGACGATATTACATCGCGTAGTAATTATTGTAATTGCATAGTTTACTCCCTGACACTGCCTTTTGACTACTTCTTCTCCCTAAAACTGAAATGGGGTTATCAGTAATATCTTATCATCGTAACAGCGTAATTTTTTAATTTATCCTCTTAATTTTTGTTCTTTCATATCTTTTCTTTAAATAAATGTGTTTTAAACTTATTTCGTATACATTGACTCATTTCTCTTGTATTCTCAGCATCTAGGTTGCATATGCTGAATAGGCCGTATCCAGTTGATATCTGTGTGAAATAGTATTTCTCCTCTCCATTTTTTTCTCTGTCCCATTTCTTTTGGTATCTCTATCACAATTTATATTTTTCATCCTGATTTATAATGCTTGAAAAAATTATATTCATGAAAATGAATAACTGAATCCTTTCTTTCTATAGACATGTTAATAGATAGCATCGTATCGTAACAAATGTCTTCAAGTACCGTTCTGTGTACCGGTGCTACCCGATGAACATGTAATCGCAACCGTAATGAATTTTGAATATATGAATCTTTTACTTCTTTCTCCAAGGCCAGAACTGATCTATTATATTAGTGATTGCAATAGCATCTCACAGAGTCAACATTCCCCTCTTTTGGCCCTCACGTATTAGTTCATATCCTTGATGATGCATTAGCGTTTTACATTTAAATATCAAAATAATAAGCAAACATTAAACTGTTTAATACACCCCATATTCCTATCAATGAAATTGAAATATTGATATTTCCCTTTGGAAACATCTTCTTTAGTTCTTCTATAAATCCCTTTCTCTCTCCTATACATAAACACACGAACACTACACATGATTATTTTTTCGTCGCATTTAACGCACTTACGTGCTTTATTTTTGTTAATCCTCGGTATATTGTATCTCATAATACGTAACAATTTGGAAACTACTTAGATGCGTTCTCATACTGACCAATGTTCACATATTTCCATGTGGCGTTACTAGATTTTTACTGAAGTTTGTACGATGTAGTGCGTCACTATTATTTCTTCAATTAATGTTGTCTTTGCTGTCGCTATCATGGCAACATCTGCGTTGCAGCCAATGTGTACACCACCTGGCACTGATAATTGGAAAATGTCATCGTTCATTACGTTTCAGAGAATCGCACCCGAAACAGAGCCCTGTGGCACGCCTGCGTTTATTTAACACGTTTTTAACGATATTGACTGCATCATTAAAGAGAAAAACCTTTACAATGTGGTTTTCATTATAGTGATTAAATATTCTGAGTTTTTTTCTTGCTTACAGCTTATATACACTTTAAATAATGTTCTTTCATCGCGCTGTGTTTAACGCATTTTTCTCTCTGTAATCGCATTGTCCCTTAAAAAATTTGCAATATTGAATAACATTTTCACAAGATACAAATGGGATTTCATGAAGGACAAATGTTATGCGACCAAAACATTCAATTCTCTCAGCTGGTGTGTTACAATGACAGTTGTGCAATGTTCTGTAATAAAATATCTTACTGTTTTAAGAACCTTTGACAGAGTTTGAATTCTTTAAAAACGTTCGACACCTGATTATTTAAATCCATTTTAAATTCGACTTATTTCCTTTTAATTTTCACATGTGTAATGAAAATTGGGATTATTAAGAGAATCGTACTAATATTAAGTGCCGCAGTTTTAAATACTACAAACGAGAGGTAAAAATATTCTTAGTTAAAAACAGTTTTTTTGTATATGCCATCCAAATTGATTTGTTGTATTATTCCTTTTTATTACCTGTCTAAAGATCAGCCGGATGATGTGTGTACTTGTTTATTTACATATCGCAAATTTCCATGTATGTTTTCATTTCATCATAAATTATTTTCTGAGTGTAATTAAGTACAAAACATGCATGAATTGTAAATTGCCGTAGGAAGAACACATTGTAGTAAAAAGTTAGTGTAGTGTCCTCAATCCATCACCTTTGGTGACAAGTATGTTGGTTGTGGCAGCTCTGGAAGTGTAGGAACGACTGGAGTGGAGGAACAGGCGCGTCGCTTCTGGGAGGGACAATACGAAGTGCGCCTTTGATGTAGAAATAAAATTTAAGAATAAAAAGCTCCCTTTCGGGTCGCCTTTGGAGCGGATGGTTAAGTGAGTGCTCTCGGCGCATGCATGAGCTGGGGGTGTCTGCAACCTGTAGCTGCTGTCGTCCCGGCGACGTCGTTCCTCTCTCAGTCAGTCTTACAGTAAGGGGCAAGAAGAGTCCTTAATTCAAGAGAGAAATGGTAGCCATCGCACATACTTTCTCACAACAGCTATATTTTCTACACACAAATTCTCATAACGCCTTTGGCTCCAGCTGTTCCACGCCTCTTATTGGTGGAGTGGGGAGAAAGGGAGGGAGATAAACACAATAATACAATCAGTTCAACTGATTGGTACCACTATTAGAAACTGCGTGTAGTATTTTCCTTGACAGTTTTCTCTTGATTAAGGTCTGTAAGGTCCAGGACTGACATTCCGCAGTCATGTGGAATAGCAGTATAATGATGTTTAATATTTTTTAATATTTAGTTTATATTGCTAGGAAACTTTTTTTATCTGACAAATATATTTTTTAATAGTGGTAAAATATAGTTCACTTTCACTGAATTGATGATGTCTGAAGTATCTGAAAGACAAATATATTTTGGAAACTATCATGAAACTAGAAAGAAACTACTTCTCAAACTAAAAGTCCTGTAACACTCCGCAGTAAATTAAATAGCATATCAAATGACTTTTGTATAGATGTATCATGACTAACTGCCGTTTCACATTTAACCTCCACCTACAACATTCCAGTGCAAAGTTTTGTTTGTGTCGTACTTAAATAGTTCATTAGGAGGAATTCATAATAATATTACAATCCCGGTAACCAATTTTTCTTTGTCAGGGAGAAAAGTATTAAGCAGTAGATTCTCATGTACTATATTGGGTTTCAATTCCTCATATAAGCTTCATGTTTGCAGTCGTTTTTTATGCACCAATTGCAATTATAATTGTTGAAATTGATTATGCGATATGGATGTTTTAAAATCATCTACATTTTTTATTTGAATTTTACCATATTTAAGCACCGCATATTAAAACATATTGTATGATACTGTTGTCACTAAAAGTTATTGCTTCAGCTCAGGCATACAAAAATAATTAGTTCGCTTCACAAGTCTGAGGTGAATTACACAAACTTGATGAGGTGTCATTTGTATTGTGTACCGTATAATAATAACATTTCGTATAAAATTACTAACCAACATCAAAATTGAAAATTTACCTAACTCGTGTTCTTCTTATCAACTATACTTCTTCTTTATAGTAAGAGCGTATTTATCTTGTTACGACTGTGGCATGCTCCATTTTTCTGAAAGAAGGTATGTAGTTGAATATTAAGGGAGTTCGGCTACTGAATTGCACATGAGATGGTTTGAAAGTCACACATGAGATGGATTGCAAGAAATTATTTTGTTGGGAGCATGTTTTAAACAAGTATTTTCGGGGACGTTGCCTGGGTGTTCGTCATGGAATATTTTGGATTAATCTTCTCTGCCATTTTTTTAAGAAGATTGCACCTCTTCGAATATTAAATAAATAACGCCCACGTATACTTTCTTAAACGCACAAAAAATCGTCTTCGTCTAGTATCTCAGGCCAGATATCCCTATTCTTGTTAACGTTCTGCGAACATTGTTTTAAGAGGTAAGACAATTCTAAATACGTGGGGTGACCTGTTTTGTGGGTACAAGTGCACTCGCGATGTAACTCTGGTAACGGTGATGCAAAACTCAGATCCAAGCAGGTCCACTGCAGGTTTTCTTGGGGATACTTTCGTTCCCCTTGCCATTTCCTATGGTCTCGTCGCAGTTTGAACAAGAGATAGAAGCCTATATATTACGCCACGGGTCTTTCCGATTTAGTTTACCTTCAAAAATATCCGTGCCCAACATATTTTCAACACTTGTTGATTGTTGGGAAAATTGATTTCCGAATATTAAGTTGCTCTAGCGAGATTCGAACCATAGATATGGAAATGTGGATGCTTCATCAAGGCGTAAGCCCCTATGCTACTGCAGTTTTCTTCCTTTGGTCAAGTTTTATTATTATTATTATTATTTGTATTATGAAGCACACACACACACAAAACACGATCCAACTCTAATCACTTTTCCCGCTCAAATTACTTCTACTCTGTGAAATTTATCTTCTACTCTGTGAATGGTTGTCATATTCTCATATACATTCAATTATATACAGACCTACAATTTACTGAATTTATCAGTTATGTAAACTTTTGACGTAACGTGGTTTGACAGACATAGTTTGTGCTATAAGTTGACATTGCTTGTACCTTAGCTGAGTGATGGCATTCAGTTTTTACTCTTACATAATGTTTGGTTTCTTCTTCCTAATTATCATTGTCTTGTAACTCTTATAAACTCTTCTTCCAGAAGAAACATTTTTCACGTATTGTAATATTGTGTTTAACTTTATGTGTTCATATGACTGGAAATATATATTGAACTATTTTCAAACCATCTTTGTTCAAATTCACCCTCGTTTATTAATCTATTATCTCGGTGAGGACATTTCCGTTGTCTGATAACATTACCGAAGAATATTCTTAAGATTTAATTCTACTCTGACTGTTCGAACAAATCTAACGTCAAATAGCAAACCCGGAAAGTTTTTGAGATGGTGAGGCTGAACTGATTGATGGACATCCCAGGTGGTTTGATGGTTTTAATCTCCCTTCTCGTTATATTTGTTAGTTTTCATTAAGAAGGAGAATGTAGGAAGAAATTCTGACGAAAAAATATTTTCCTAGTCATCCGCGAAGTGAGAAGTTAATTTTGGTGGTATTCGCGAATGTCATTATTAATCTGTGTAACGGTAAGTCTGATGGTTATCAAGTTTGACTGTTAAATAGTATTCTCTCTTAATTGTTCTCTTCTTTGCCAAAAAGTTCGAAAGTGATTGTTTTTTTATTTTTAATTCCTCGCTTCTCTGGTTCTGATCTACCCTTTCATTATGTGTGCCGATAGCAATGGCATTAATTTTCAAACACTTCCAGAGTTTTGAAAATTCAATTAAGTATGTGAGTGGACTGCTTGGACTCGGGATGGAATTTCATCCTTCGCTTACAGAGCTCCATGTTTCCATTTCCCATCTGCTTCCTTTGTGGGAGCGTTCTTTCTGATCCGCTTAGTCCATGGACCAATATTGAAGCACATTGCAAGATACTTTTCTGATACTAGAAATTACTGAGACAAAAAATTGCAGGATGATGTTACTAATAATGGTGGAGAATAATTAACTTCATTACAAGACATCTTTAAAAGTATACATTTCCATAGACTAATCCAGTCAATCTCCTATAGAGGATTATTCAATGTATGTATATATATATATATATAT
>NNCF01129032.1:334666-391358 GCA_002313205.1 Laupala kohalensis
AAATTAAAAATTGTTACGAATACAAAATTCTTACATTGCTGTAGTACTTTTTAAACAACTTATAACAATTTCAAAAACTATTTTCTTGCATGATTGTGTTGTCTTATGGCTCATATTAATTTAGTTTTATGTGTACTCAACATTGGCACGNTTGTGTACATAAATTCTGTAGCCCCATCCTGGCCCGGGTTTTTCTCCGTTTTTCTTTCGGGTAGATGCGGATTTCTTATACAGGTTCTCTAGGCTTTGTCTAGGGGCGTGTTTATTGTAACAATAAATCGTGAATTTAATGTTATTTCAATTCTTATGATTTTAAACAATATACTCACAATAATCTATAGTTCGATAATAACTTGTACATGTAAATTTACAAACATATTTGCGTTAAATTACAAACATATTTACGTTAAATTACAAACATATTGACATAATATATGTATTATTACTTGCAGCTAACTTTTTATCTTATCTAGGAACGTTTGCTGAAATTTTTTGAATCCGCCTCTGCCTTAAGGCCGTTGATCGGAATTGATGGGATGGTCCCTTGCTTGCTTCCGGAGAGTAAATTCAGTTTATTGTCTTCCACGTGGTCATACGCAGTTTGTACTGTTTTTAGACCAATTTATTATTATTATTATTATTATTATCGTCATCATTATTACGAGCATTATCATGATTATTAGATCACCATGAGCATTATCTTTATCAATATTAGATCATAATAACGACTAAGTTTATCATTACGAAGTAAAATGATGAACTCTACTTTTCGTAAGTGATGATTCTATGAGCTAGAGCGGCAATTGGTGAATGATCGAAATCAAGCGTGTGCTACAATGAAAAGACATTTTGGTAAAATTTGTCCAGGTATAATGAATGACAATGATTAGAGACAAGCAGTATTCTTGTTAATTAATATTTGTAAAATAATTATGTCTAAAGTAAAGTCATATTGGAACTGATAATTAATCAACATTTTATTTTTGAACCAAGTGATATAGTTAGTAAGCGTGTGATTTTGGGGGTACATGTGTGAATACGATTTGCAAGAGTAAAGTAGATAATTGTGTAAATGTAATTATTGATTATCCAATTAATCAATTTTATCAAATCTGTGTTTTTCTTGGCGAAGAAAAGATTTCTGTATTCAATAACATTAAATGGGCTGATCCCTGCCCTTTAAAATTTATTCAAATCATTCAGGAGGTGCTTCATGGAGAGTTACTGAGTAGGCCAGATAAGTTCAAGCTTACCACAGCACCCCTCGTATTTTTATGTAATTGGCTTTTCCAACGTGGGGCAAACTAACTTCAGTACCCTGCCCCCGATGTATTGTAATGTTACAATATATAAAACAGCATAAAACTACATCTACATCTACATCTACATGACATCTTCACTATGTCATGTTAAGGGAAGGCAACTAGTGCTGCGGTGGAAAGCAATGGAACTTTTTCCTGTAAAAGAGGAAGAGCCTTATAACATAGAAACTAAAGTAGGTATAGGCGCGAATTTTTGCAGGACAGCTTACTAGAGGCACAAGAGACCATATGAAAAATTTGAGACATTTTGATCATCCCAAAACCGCCGTAATGGAAAAATGCACATCCTAGGGAAAAATTCAGTTTTCGATAAGAAAACCTATAACAGCTGAACTACTACGTTTATACAATATATGCACCACTGAATGCTCATAATATCAATAATAAATTAAAATTGAGTAAAACGTAACAAAAATTTTCAATGTGTGTATGTTGAAAGAGACAAAGAGAATACAGAGATATAAAATTTAAGACATTTTTATTATCCAGAAATTGCCATATTCGAAACACGTGTCACGGAAAGAAGCAGTTAAAAAAATATACTAATGTGTATTAAATGAATGATGATAATAATAATAATAATAAATAGTATCAGGAGAAAAGTAGGGTTAAAGCAGCGAGGAAACAGCAGAATAGATCAAATTATTAAATTTCCAAAATGGCGGTTACAATTAAGGCAGATAATAAAGTATTTAGGCATAATGATTGATAATAAGTTAACATTTACAAGTCACATGCAGCACACAAGTCAAAAAATAAAGAAAGTAATGTATGGGTACAAAGAGTTAGCAATAGGAAAACCACTATAGGACCGAGGCCATTGGTGCGATTATATCAAGGAGCGCTCAGACCACATATAGTATACGGAATTCAAGAATGGAATGAGAAAAGCAAGCATTCGCGCTTTAATAAAATTTAGTAGTATGCACAGATGTCTTCTGCCCTGGAGTGGTATGTACAAGAGTACATCAACCAAAACATTGCAAGTGTTACTGGGGGTAATGCCAATGGATTTAGAAATTGACAAATATTACTTAAGAGGGAGGATACGGAGAGGAGAAATAGTGCAGTTGGGAATAGTACAACTTGATAAGACCACAAAAGGATGCAAGAGTATAATATCAAAAGAATTTCATGATTGCTGGAATATAAGACGGGAAAAGGCTGAAGAAAGAAGAGTAACGCATAGCTTCATACCGGGTGTGAAGTTTAGCCATAAAATAGGAGATGCTTTCAACCAACACCGTCGGTATATGAGATTTTAACGGGAATGGGAACTTTAAGGACTCCTTGTATTAAAAAGATCTAACAACAAGTAAATGGTGTATATGTGGTGAAGAGGAAGAAGGTACAGTAAATCATGTATTACATAACTGTAAGATCGTGGAAGAGGAAAAGAGCACAATGGATGAAAGAGCTAAAGAAACATAGAATACATAGTGATAAGAATTGGACCGAATACATTGTACTAGAGGAAATATGTAGGAAATTTGAAGAATATGTTAATAGAATAATGGATATGAAGAAAGTAGGGGGTAGCTAGATAGTAGAAGGTACCCAACTTCCTCGCGGTGGAATTGAAGAGAGGGATTAGAAAGAAAGAACAGGGTTGTAAAAAATAATTTAAAAAAATATACCCATAAATACGTTTTGAGTGTTTCACCAATGTTTAACAGTTACTCTCGCAGTTTAACAGTCAATCTCGGGGTCGTTCTCGGCAGAGACCTTCCAACACAAAAACATCTCGGAAACCTGAGTCTTTAAAGTCAGATTACAATGTTGTCGGATCAACTTCCTCTAATCGCCGTGGTTCAAGGAGCAGAAATAGTGGACTTGTTATGTTGTAATTCTTCCCTAAACCTACTTCGCTTCTTAAGCGCTTCATCATGGGGCGCAGACCGCACTTGCATTCTTCGTCTGTATAGTTCTCTCGTTCGACCTGTATTGTATACGCCTTTGCATCACCGTCGACACTCAGAACCTTTAACAGTATCCATCATGCAGGAGTCCGCATTGCAACTGGTGCTGTCCGCACTAGTCGAATAGAATGTTTAGTAGTAGACGCTGGCGAATCATCTCTTAACAAGAGACGTGATATTTTTCTTGGATCTTACGGAGTGAAAGTGATGGGTTTTCCAAATCACACCACTCGGCAACACCTACATTCTCCAAAATTTATTTCATCTTATGTTGCAAGACCTTCGTTACCCCGTTCAGCGGGTGTCCGTTTTAAATAACTGCTAGAAGAAAACCTCATCACACTACCTTTTCCAGTGAAATACCACACTCTGTTACACCACCTTGGTCCTTCATGAAACCAACCATCAACTTTCGGCTGTCTAAACTTTCAAACCAAGACACTCCTGTTGCTGTGTACCAACAGCATTTCGGAGAACTAAAAATCCTCTATTTGGATCATATTTTCATGTACATGATTGCTCAGTAGTGAATAATTTGGTTGGTGCTGCTTTCCATTGCCATAAAGCCACACGTTCTTTTCGCCTCCATTCCTTTTGCAGCGTGTGCACTGCTGAAAAATTTGCAATCCTTGAGGCGCTGAAGTTCATTCAGCTATCTTCAATACGGCGTGTGGTTCTCTGCAGTGACTATTAGTGCCCTGTCGTCAGTGTCTTCACTGTACACTTCTGACACCCTTACGCTGGCAACTCATAATCTAATAAGCCATCTAGTATTTCAAAATTTTGATATATTCTTTTGTTGGGTTCCTGGGCACGTGGGTTTTTTGGGTAATGAAGAAGCTGATGAGGCAGCGAAACGGGGAACACAGAGGGCAGTCCTTGACCTTTCATCTGTTCCTACGTCAGATTCAAAGGTTGCGATAAGATCGTCTCTTTTTGGGACATGGGAAGCCGAATGGCAAAGTCGCGCCTTCAAGCTTAGGAAGGTACAAGACTCCGTTAAGACCTGAGTGTCATCATCCCGTGCGAACAGACGTGAAGAAGTAATCCTTACACGCCTTCTTATTGGCAACTGGTTTCTTACCCATGGTCATCTCTTACGCGGTGAACCTTCCCCCCATCTGTGATACTTGCAACACAACACTTTCTGTGGAACATTTTCTTGTGGAGTGTCTCAAATATAGTACCACCCGACGGCGACACAATCTACCCAACAGTTTGAACGTTATGCTGGGACAAAATGAACCGATTTTGATACGTCTTTTTAGATTCCATCAGATATGTGGCCTCTGGAACTGTCAGATCTTTTTTCTTATGTCATTAATCAAATCCATACATGAAACGGGGCTCCTCCCACAAGTTCTCGGTAGGGTTTGAGTTTAAATGATTTTTCTCTCTTTACTTTGAATTAACATTTTTCTATCTTCAAATTTAATTTTTTCTCTTATCTATTAAAATAATTTAAAAAAATTATATTTGGATATATTGTACTTCAGAAGAGTTTTTAGTGGGTATAGTCGAGTCTTTCGGCGAGTCCTACACGCGGGGAGAGTCATGTTGGCTCTCCCTAGTACGTAGCTGCATTTGCCCTACCTGTACAAGTGTTAGGGCTCTAATGACCTGGATGTCGACGAGCCGTAAGGCCTCACAAAAAAAGTTACTCTCGCGGGGTTTTTTCTTGGGGCTTTAGGATTCGCCAACGTCAAGGTCATTAGAGTCCTTGCAGGTCCTCTCACGGTTTCTTTGCTCTCGATTTGCTACTCGATTTCCAAATTTCCCCAAAATTTATTTGTCTTCAACATGTACATTTACAGAAGATTTTGAAGGCTTTGAGTTTTTCATAAATACTTGTAGAAAATCAAACTGTACTATATTTGTAATTCATACAATACATAAATACTTTAAAATAGTGCAAATATAATTCAGTTTGGGAGTGAAACATCATGGGACCCGGAGGTCCCATTGCGCGAAAGGTATGGAATAGGTGGGATGGAAATGTTGGCGTGGGCTACAAAACCTCAAATGTTTTTACCTTTTGAGTATGCCTTTAAAAGTAAAAAGAAAATACGTGTTGGATATTTTAATCGACTATGTTAACAAAAAAAACGAAGTATGTGAGTTATTGCAAAATTAAACAAAAATACTCCTATTTGGCTTGAAATGCGGAGTTTTAAAAATTCCCATAGAGAAATTTGATGTCTTCCAGTTTATTTTGTAGTCGCCACTTATTTCTTTCGCAAAGTAATAAGTACATAGTGATTTTGTTTGAGAAACCTAAATAACTTTCTTTATGAACTCTCTTATCCGCATAATTAAACTATCTCTCTCTAGAATCATGTAGACAAAAGAAAGAATAATCGTTGTGACGTGGTTCCCATCACTCTTGGTAACAATTCTTCCTTGTTCGTTTCATCTCTGCGTAACCCTTATCTCGGTAAATATACATGATGTGCACATCTTTTTACAGACATCTTTACTGTCTTTTTCTTAGCTTCACTCTAAAATACATATTTTTAGTAGAATGGTTTCCACCTACCAAGTTCTTTCATGGCCATCTAATGATACTTTTAATCTCGTCTTTTCCCTTTTCTGCAGCTCTCTTCTATATCTCCGGATGTTATGGATACTACTCGACGAGTGCCCCGCTTCTCTCCCCAAGCCGTAATCTCCTCTCCTTTAAATGCCACAAGCTCTATAGCATCTTTACTCTTCTATCTCCTGTTCCTTACCGACCTGCACGCATCTAGTTACAACTATCAGCATAACCTCTACCCGCATTACCTTCGGTACCACTTAAGCGTCGACTCGTACCTTTCGCCTTCCCCTTCCTCTCCTTTGCTTGGCTCGGCTCCCTTTTCTGCCTAACGCCAGCCATCGGCAATTTCCATAATAAAGGAACGCACGACGAGTCCGCTGTGAAGCGGACCTCACCGCCCCGCCTCTCCGACCCTTCCTTCTCCACTTCACTCTCTCGCCCCTGCCACTCCATCTCCGTCACTTCCCCTGCGGCGGATGCTTATCGCGCAGTGTAATGACAAGGGGTCACGAATTGCTCAGGAAAAGAAGGCAGACGTTTCCCCTTCCCTTGGCGCCACTTTCCGTGCCCAACACTTAGTGGTGTTCGCTTCCGACTTCCGAAAAGCCCCAAGAATGCATTTGCATGTGGATGTTTCTCAAGGGGAGATTCTTTGGTGGCAGCGATGTAATGTCAGGACTTTGCTAAGGTGATGGAGGCTGGTGACAGATTGAGAAATTGATTTTTGCAGGGAAATGAGACGAGGAAACGGAAGGCATGAATCGCAGACATGCGAGGAATTTGAAGTATTTCACTCTGTCAGTAATAATTATCAAATTAAGTGTGAAACACTTTACATCGAAGTGTGAAAAAGAATTATTCTTTTTTAAGGAACTTAAAGCACGCGGTTGAATGGCAGATATGCATTATGAATTTTTTTCTTACCACTCATTCCTCGCTCCAAAGTGAAGTATTTGTTTTTTAATGCGATTTAATTTTAGAATTAGGGTGTAACTTCCGTGAAGGTTTGAAGTCATAATGTGAATTTGCGATGTTACCACGTAATTGTGTTTTAAATAAAATCCCTAAGCAAAATGGGGAAAATGTCTTTGTAAATATATGTCTACGAAGTAACTTTACTTTTTTTCTTTTACAGAAGAACGTAGAAAAAAATATCCGGTTGAATGAAATGTTTCAAATATATCATAACATATCAAACAATAATATGTATCTTTTAATAGTGAACCAATAATATACGAGCAACACAAAATACATCAACTTGTATATTTGATTCATAATTATATTATAATTCACTTATTTCAATCGGCGTTTCTGTTTCGTTTTGTAGGGACCAATATTGCACAATTAAAACTTAAATAAGCTTATTTGAGACAATTTGTAGTTAGGAGACATTTTCTTTTTGTCGTGAGAGAAATTAAATTGAGTACGTGTTTGTTCCCTCATGAACTCCATTCTTCTAAGGAGAGACTTATATTTCCCACTTTTGGTGAGAAGCTACAAGACTTATGTCCCGCACGCGACAACCGAAATCGAGCTTGTGCTGTTGAAAGAATTCAACTTGCTGAGATTATTTATGGACGTAGAAATGCAACTGCGAAGTCCAAAATACAACATCAGAAATTTTAGTAGACACTTCAATAAAATTTGAGTATCTAGTTTTGGAAATAATTGAAAGTTGTATCTTTTATCTGCTTCGTTGGATTTGTATATTGGCAAATGAGTATATGGTCGCACACAGGAAGTATATTTTCGGTAGAGATGATCAAAATAGAATTATCTAATATTCCAATTACTACTCATGTGTAGAATATTACCTCTACTTTTTACCAGTACTGAACATATTATTTAAAATCATATAATGGAATAATATGATAAAAATAGTTCTTACTTCCGAGTGTTATTACTTTTTCTTAGACAAATCTATCAAACAATCAACAGAAAATAACTGTATGAGGGATTATAAAGAAAACCTTAAAGATTTTTCTTTTAATCAGGAAAAAGTTACCTACATTTTTAATTCTTTTAATAATAAACCTGAAGTTTTGCTTTTGGAAGCAGTTACTGTGCTGAGAATAAGTGTTTAATAATTATGTTTTTGTGGTTCGCTTTCATGAATTGAATTCCCAGTTTTTTCTCATTAACTTTGAGAATTCCCGCGTCTCTGAAAAAATGATTGAGCGAGGCTAAACGAAATCCTAGTGTGCGCTAACTTTTTTGTAATTATCTCAAGTATTTTGTTATATCCCTGTTCTTGCGATTATTAGATAACCGGGTACATAATTGATCGATTTCCCCATTTGTTTGAGTCATGTGACTATTTCTCTCTTCGGAGAGAGAGGGAGACGAAGAAGCAAGTTGGGTGAGACGTGATTGAGCTATGGCGTGAGACTGGGGACTTCATTATTCCGCTAGGAGGAGTGCCGCCGCAAGAACACGGCAAATGGGCTGCAACAGCTGTTGCCCTCACCGCTTGACGCAACTCTACCTTCGCGGGTTTTCTTTATGGCTACATTGCTTTAAATCCCCTGTCGTTTTTTATGGAATGTGTATAGCAATATGAACCACGACAACACGCATTCAGCACGAGTTGACGAATATGATTAATAATGAATGAAATGGAGACATGAATAGAATGTACATTGGGAACATCTCGTTGGTGAACATTATCGTTCATTATTTAATTGGATATCTTAAATACGCTTGTTAACCGACTCACTTCACTACTAAAAAGTAATCGATTTCTTGAAAATTGATGACACTAATACCAATGCCTTATTGTTTTACTTGGAATAATCCCCAGAACGTAAGGTTTTATTAATAACCGTTTATCATTATGCGTAAATTAATTTAGAAAATTGAATAATATATAACACAATTGATATAAATTCATGTATTTGTCACAACTTTTTGAAATTATTTGTAGACGAAATCTTATCTTAAAGTTTGTGCCAATAAATTTTACCTTTGTATTTTGTGAGGTAACGTATTATTGTGAATCAATTTACGATCGTTACAAAGAAACCACCTCGATGTTTGACTTAGTTTTGACTTTGTTCAGTATTACTGTGGCAAAATGTCCCGTGGCGTAGTGCGTAGCGCACTCGCCTTTTACCTATTATGACACTGGTTCTAATCCCGGTTGATCCAAGTAAATTTTGCTGTGATGGATGAAGCAGGTTCGCGACAGGTTTTCTCAGTGTATTCCTATTTCCCCCGCCTTTCATTCCACCACATAATCACTCACCCGCGTAGCCACCATGGTTTCGTTGGCATTGAGAGAGCGTGGGGTAAACTACGATGGAACACTGCGTTGAGTAGTCACTCCATCAATATGCCGGACGAATACAAACATATTACGCCAAATATCACTTCTCAGTGTGCGTATTTAAAATGCATGTATGTTTATAAAAGTACATTCAAAAGGAGTAGTTGTGTGGGTAGATAACGTGCAATTTTTCATTTTCTCTTGAAAAAAGGAGAGAGAAAAAGTTGAAGTTCATGAACGTTATATAACTTACTTACGTCGATCGAAGTCTTGTATTGGCTGCATGATGACTCTGTATCGATTGTGAGGTGCGGTGAACGGGCGCTTGAGTGAAAATTATATGTTAGTAATTGTGACATGACTGTTCGCTTTTTCCTTACCACACTGCCGTATTTCTTTTGTTATGTACATATGAACATAATAATAAATCTACGATAAACGGATTCTCGTGAAAATTGAATCTAGGCTGATTTAAATTTTTTTACTCTAGTTAATGATAATATCTTCTTTTCAGTTTTTTTTGTATTTACGAATTGAAGAGGATCTAATTCTTTCCACAATGATACCTTCAGATACTTAAATTATTTTCGAGCTGCCTGTTTATTAGATCGGTGCCCTTTTAGAATTTCTTTCTTTCTTTCTTTCTTTCTTTCTTTCTTTCTTTCTTTCTTTCTTTCTTTCTTTCTTTCTATTTCTTTCTTTCTTTCTATTTCTTTCTTTCTTTCTTTCTTTCTTTCTTTCTATTTCTTTCTTTCTTTCTTTCTTTCTTTCTTTCTATTTCTTTCTTTCTTTCTTTCTATTTCTTTCTTTCTATCTATTTCTTTCTTTCTTTCTATTTCTTTCTTTCTTTCTATTTCTTTCTTTCTTTCTATCTATTTCTTTCTTTCTATTTCTTTCTTTCTATCTATTTCTTTCTTTCTTTCTTTCTATTTCTCTCTTTCTTTCTTTCTTTCTTTCTATATCTCTCTTTCTTTCTTTCTTTCTTTCTATTTCTCTCTCCACCGTATCTTCATCGCTCATTCCTACACAAATAATAATATAGTGTGAACCTTAAGAATTCTCGGAGACCGTCGCGAAATATCGCTGCGCGACTCTCAAATATTGCGGCTTTGGGCGATAACGCCCTCTCCCAATGTGGATTGGAATTGGGGACCATAATTCACACTCTTCAGATTCCGCGTGTCGATAGCGTACGCCGAAACCCATCCCTTCTCCCTCCTCATCCCACCACCTAACCCTGCGATCCCCACTCAAGTCTTTACTAGCACTCTTCACGTTTTTCCTACGTCGCTAGTGCGTGCTATGATTATAGTAATATTCAGTGCGCCTCTGGCTGCTGATCTGCATGTAGGAAACCTTAAGGAATCATTTGGCATGACAATTGATGAAAGAGTGAAGAAAAAAATGTAAAATCGATATTGGTGTGGAGTGGACAGCGAGAAACGTAGGTCGTAACATATTCTGCTGATTTAAAAAAAAGAAAGAAAATTGTAGACATTATTAATGAAAAGTAGACTTTGGTAATAAGCATCTTATCCTCGTAATAATTACTTACTCTTACATTCAAACGGTACTGTAGTTTCCTCGTTTACTGCATTTTTGATGTATGTCATTTATTATTTTTGAATTTTTATACTCTAATTTGGTGAAATAACATATTCCGATGTTGGAGATTTTGCGGGAGAGAATTGAGTATTTCCCCGATTCTATCGCAAAAAAATGTGAAAAGAGAGAAAACATTGAATACTGCTTTTTATTTCTCTTCATTGCTTTACATTATAATATTAGCTGATTTTGTACTTGTCAGATTCTGCAAGGATGGTTCAGATTTGCCTAAAATATATTATTCCATGTTTTTTATGTTTATTTTTCTCATTGAGTTAAGTACAAAGTGTTTTCGATCATGTTTGAATTAGTCGTTTATTTTATAATGACATTTGTCGTTATAATAGATACGATATATTATTTTGGAACAAAAATTGCTACTATTAAAAATATTTTAATTAATTTTTTAATTTTTATTGACTTTTTAATTGCAATTGGGAAAAAGGTTCTAAGGTGAAGTTAAAATCTTTTCAGAATAATTATTATATATTTTTTATAATAATTCTATAATTATTATTCGGAATTCGACTAGGTTTTAACTTTTATGTTTTGCTATATATACACATAGAGCTAGTTTTTCATTAAGTCCATGTTATTTGTTGAATTGAATTTTTTGAATGTTAATTTTTGAAGGTTAAGATTTTGTAAGGTTGGAAGGACGTATCCCCGATGATAGTTTTTAATTTGCTGGAATCTCTCGAAAAGAATCTGGAGAAGCGGTAATGATCTCTTTAAGATTTTGTAAGAAAATTATTGATACTAACCGTAATGATTGGAGTTTGATTTTTACGAAAGATGGTTTTTACATAAAGATACGAAATATGAACAAAAGTATAACTGAAAATTACCACTGATCTTTCGCCGTTCTAGAGAGCTATTTTATTTCTAAGTAATTATCACGTGTAGACCTTGAAAGTCTAGTGATATATTTATGTTTTTTTTTAAATCATGCGGACTGTTATGCGCTATTGATCCACATTGCTGTCGTGCTTTCGTGTTATGTTCGTTACTACGCTCTATGAGGCACGATCTATCGAGTCAAAGCCTCTTGTCTGTGGAATCACGCTGAACTCAGAATTGAAGGTTGTTTATTATGTGTCTTTTTACTCTTTTCCTGGTATAATTATAGATTATTATAATAGAAGTTATTATAATGTATAAATATGCTTGATAAATAACGGAAATTCTAAATTGAGTTTTTTCTGTCATACTCGTATGTGGTGGATGATAAGAGATAAGGAATGATCTAAGAAAAGATACATAGTAAAATATTATTGAATTGTACACTTTTTGTGTTAGTTGTATCTTCGTTTACATTATCATAACATAGGAAAAGTGTGGTTTTGTTAGAAAGGAATACTGTTAGAAAAACTTTTACAATCACAACTTGGCGTTCAAGAGATTGGACATTTTTTAAGGAGAAAGATATAACTCTTTTTTTCTTATTATTCAATTTGTCTTATCAATGGTCAATGTGTCTTGACCTTGAGTAATCATTCTGAGTGACTCCTCTAAGAAGTAGTCAACTGTCAACAAAAATCTATCGTGTTACCATGAAATGTGATTGCCCACATAACACCTCTATTGATATATTTTCAGGCGAATGAAGCATTTTTCGTTTCAATTTGCTCCAAGTGAAAGAATAGTAAATTATATATTAATAATATTATATAAAATTAAAAAATAGTAAATATTAGTGTATGATGTGTCTCTTGAAGACTTGAGCAGAAATACTATCTTGTTTTTTATCTTACAAATACGTTCAATTTAGTATTTATTCAAATCTTAATGTCTGGAATTTTTTCCAGATAATTATCTTGAATAAACCTACGTATGTTGTACGCACGCAAGTGTTGTTTTTCATTTTTATTTGTATCGCTCGCTATGGACTCTGCGATTGTATCTCCCCGACGACAAAAAACGTTTCGTGCTTCGTGTGGTTGTACGTCTGAAAATACGCATCCACCTCCCAACCTCATGCCAACGACTGTGAACATAAAATTGTAATTTCCTTTCATGATCATTTCCGGTCGTGAATATTACGATGGCGTTGTGTTTACTCTTTCATTGATCACGCTCGGCCTCTCAATTCCGACTAGGGCTCTCAACCCGACGCATTAATGTTTGTTCCGATCATCACTATTCGATCGGAGTTCGTTCCGCACTCTCCCCTCTTCCTCTCCACTCCATCCACCCACTCTAACCCACGCATACGCTTCATGGGCTTTGATGTAGATGCCGTGATTGTCCCTAGAGACCGCTGCAAGTGCAGAGGCTAAATCTAAAGCGAGTTGGGTTTGTTTGCGGACGTCAAGGCTTCATTAGATGACGCGAGACCGCGGAACTTGGACACTTGGCGCAAAATTCTCCGCTCATCAGAGAACGAGATGCGCAGACGAAAAATGTGAACTGATGGAATTGGTGTTGTGATTCAGAGTGGTATTGTTGCATAATTGCTTCCTGCTGATTTGTAAGGAGATTCGACTGCAACTCCAATTATTTACAGCGATTTCTGAACAAGAGACGAATCAATAAAGAATGGAAAAGATGATTTGAATTGGGACGGACATTTATAATACCGTGGTTTCATTCCAGTATCGAAAACGGGAAGGCCTCATATGGTTTATGAGAAATATTTAGTATTTGCTGAAACATCTATGAGGTACCTTTTATCAAAATTCTAAACATGTGGTGAACACAGGACCCGAGCTGAGTCTGGCATTGCTTCCACTTACTTGTGCCATGCTCCTTCCTTTTTCTTTCCTGACCTCCCTTGGTCACCTTTTGTTCTTTTCGATCCCGACGCTATTAGGACTAGTGTATCTTTCATTTTCCTCATTTTTTGCCCCCCCCCTCATTTTTTGTCCTCAATGTTTTGATGTATGTTTTGAGATATGTTTTGATATGTTGTAATTCAGGAGGGTTTTTAGTGGGTATGATGATCATTCGGCGAGTCCCACACGCGGGGAGAGTCATGTTGGCTCTCCTTAATGTGTAACTGCATTTTACCTGTACAGAATTTTAGGGCTCTAATGACCACGATGTCGACAAGAAAAAGTTTGCCATCCTTATTAACAAAGAATAAACTGTAGATTACTCGATAGTTAATTCGCTTAACATTATAATTTCTTTTACTAATTGTATGTGGATATCTATTTTTTGTTCTGAAATAAATGCTGAGACATATGTTTATGAAACAATATTTATATGTTAGAACATGTTTGAGGATCGTTTTCCAAATTTTCCCCAGAGGAACTCGTCGGCTCGCCCATACCGTAAGAGAGAATTACAATACATGCCAGCTGTCGTATAAATAAAATATCATTGTTGAAACCATTCAATATTCTGGGAAATCTATGCTCCTTGGAAATGTTTTTGTTCAAAACATCTTGCAGTTATCGAAATCTTTCTATTGATATATCAGTCGCAATAACTACATGCCTATTAGCGAAGAACAAGTGATTTTTTGCGAGCCAGATGCTTGATTTATTACTACGTGAAGTAAATAATCCTGCATGAATTGAAAATACCAGTTAATAATATTTGGTTGGAAATTTCTTTTATTTTACTAAAGTACTTGAACTTTATCATATCATATTTGGACGAAATTCAGATTCGTCTTCAGTTCTTGTTGTTAGAGTCGTCCCTGTTTCTTGAAGCATACCAATAAGTCTTCCTCTGTGCATTTCCTTTGCTTTCAACCGCATATTCAACGATTCGCAGTGCGGTGAACGTTTCTCACCTGTCCGAGGAATGAATTTCATTTTCTCTGCAGCTGCATCGCCCTCACCCGTGTCGTCATTCTGCATGAGCATTGATCACGGTGGAATTGCTGCTGTACGTATGTTCGTCATTTGAATACGATTGAAGTACTCCGGTTCATGTGAACTTTATATGGATATAGGCACTTAGAAATTATGCATTCACAAGCGGAGAGTACCTCTTGTTGCTAATCATAATTGATGTGTTTATTCAAGTGGCCGAATGTGTGATTATAAACATTGCAATAATAGATTTAATATATTTCCAAAGAAATAAAAACAATTAAAATTGAAATTGTTGTATAGTAAAATATATGTAAGTTAATAGAATTACCCAAGTTTCCATTTATCTTTTATATTTTATTGTATTAATTTTATTAAAGTAAATTTTTAGAAGCGTTTTTGAAATGTTTTTCGGTACGTGAAATAATACTAGAGAATTTTTAAATGTATTGTAGCGAATTCTTCAGGATTATTCATCAACCAAAATTGTTGTGTTATGTCACGACAAGTTTCGAGATAGTTAACATAATGTCTTGATTAAAGTCCTGTTGAGATGTGAAAAGAGATAACAGGAATGTGATTGAGAGTCAAAAAATAGAGGATGTCGTTACGAATGATGTGTTCTTGAGATGGTGCGCTTAAACGCCAGAATTCTTGATAGAAGTATTCTGAAATGTAATTAGAATGACAAATTGCCGAAGAAGCAGAGCCGTGCGTAAGCTTATGTGAGAAATCTAGCTGTCAATTTACTCAGAGACGGTAATTGTCACGTCCTTTCTTTATTCCCGAAATATTGGCGCTGCAGAATTTCTTCCGAAGGAACCATTTGCGTGCGCTGTGTTTTGAGTAGTGGTCTTTCTGACTTTTACTATTGTAAAACACCTCAGATCGCTGTCTTGCTGAGAAATTAATGATAACGCGTCTCTTTTCTGTACATTACCTCTTTGAAATGTACGTTCCAAATATTCATATTTTTCTACTATACACTTTTAATGAAATATTGTGTTACTATTATGTTTTTTATTTCTTTATTCTTCATGTGTGTGGTCTGGCAGCATGTTAGAAGATAATCGTGAAATGTGTGCTTAATTGGTTCACTTGTTTTATTCAGAATACTTTCATTTACTGTAACTTATTTTTAAGTAAAATATTCTTCCACTAGTTGATTATTGTATTTTTCGTGGTTCAAAATGTGAAGATATGTATGGAAGAAATATTTAATTACTATTTTTCATCTTTCACACAATTCCTTTAATGTGTCTTATTCATTAATTTATATGAACATTCTTCTTCACCGTAATTTTTTATGTTTTATGCCTTTCATATTTTACCATCAACCATACGTTAATGCTTACATGTCTATACGTTTTTTTGGTATGACTTATCGACATTCATATAAATTATTAATTATGCCTACACTTGCTGGCTTAATGCAAGATTTTCTTTTTCTTCTTTCTCATTAAAATGTCCTTGAGCATTATCCATCATTTTAACGTTCTGTTGGTGAATTAGCTCTCGCAACGTATTTCACTTTCTCCTTCACGGTTCGTCGTAAGACTTTAGGCAGCACTGGGTATGCCATGAGCAAAAGCACATAGAGAAGAAGACTTGTCACAAAATAATAGTGAGAGGATTAGGAGTAAAACATTTGAAAGGGTTAATTGATAAGCCATCGGTGTATGTAATGAGAGTGATGTGTGGAAAACTAATGAAATTAACTCGAAGGTGATTTTATTTTCCGTCAAAATAGATGTCATTTTAATGAGAGAGAATTCGCGAGTCCTCTTACAAAATTCTGTTTGATTTTGTGTGCAAAACAAATATGTGGTTTGAATTCAATTTGTAAATGCGTAACCACATGGGCTCGCCTCATGCAGAGTTGTTTGCGATGCTTTCTTGTATTTACTTCAAATATATTTAAAACATGCAACGTCAACAACCCTCCACGAGTAGGTACTCGGAAGTAGTGAGTTAAAATATTTAAAACATTTAGTATTTTTATTTTAATTCAATGTTTTTCTGTCGGTTTAGAAGATCGTTTCCCAATAAATTGTTAGTTGCAATCAGCAGAGCACATGTACGGAAGTGGATTATTTGGAATGAATTTTTAATGATATGCAATCAAGTGAGGTCTTGCAATTCGTTCTGACACAAATGTGGGTAGACAGTTGAGAATACAAATGAGATCATAAAATAATAAATTTAAAGTTTTAATGGTTACTTTGAAATTTTTGGAGTGAAATGGAACGAAAATTTTAAATACGTTTCCCAGCAACCAAACAATGGATGTGAGAATTGGCGTATTGAGAAAAAAGCTATCTCTTGATTTTTGGTATTGATATATTATTCATTTTGAGTGTTAAAAATGTTTGCTGTATGTAGTACATTAAAGTATCTGATAAAGTGATCAATTTTTGTTGCCTATTATTACAAAGCTGCCAAGGAACATTAATAAATTGAAAATAATGTTTTCTGTAACATCCTACGTATTTGTGTAAGGTTAATTAAGCGTTTTTATGAAACGGTATTTTATCTCAAATTCTTCTAAAATTCGAGGTGCAGAGGTCGAATGAATTCGTTTCTAATGGAAGTTTGTTGACGCTAATTAGACAATCTCATGATGACCTTCGCCAAGTGAAGCAAGGGATTTTGTCACCCTTGTAATCTTCATGTAATATGTATCCACGAGAAAACGGGACAAGAGACTTTAACATAAAAAATGATGAAAAAATGAAAATCATAGTTCAAGAACTCTGTTATGACTTCATATGAAGATGGAATAAAATAATAAACGGATTTACAAACATCACATTGTATGAAATTATAAGGGTACTTTTCTATTTCGCAATTGTCATGTGAAACATCTTATCTTATGATTAACATACGATATAGATTTGACGTGAAATCGATAAAGTAACATGTAAACCAGACAATAAGTATGCATTTGATGAATTTTGAGATGGTAAATACTTTAACGATATCATTTATAATTGTCATTAATCTTCCACGCTAAACAACACAGAAATTTTGTTGATGTTTTATTCTCTACCAGGTTTAATCACACATAGCTTTTTTCGGAGCAGCATGTACTATTATCCTAGCCATCATTTGAGAGAATCAGTATTCCCTTTCTACATGTCGGTTTCCGGGACGCGCCACCTGTGTTCTCGGATGGTGCTCGGGTTTGCTGTAAGCGGATTACGGTGCGCTAAGCGAAAAATGTTGCTCCTTGCCGTGCCACCGCTCTCTCGGTGGCAGTGCATGAACGCGAATTGGAGCTCCGGCAGGTAACGAACTTCTCCCTGTTCAGGATACATGGCTACGAGATTGCTCACCAACGCTGCTCTTCTCGTAGAGGAATGTGTATTATTAATATAGTACTTAACGGAAAATATTTGCTTCGAAGTTATGAATTATTGAGGATATCTTTCGCTGCAGTAGAAATAGTGTGGGTTGTTTTTTAAATTGATCTATAATTAATAATTATAGTATATGTATGGAAGATTTAATTGCGCGAATGGTAATAATGCATAATGGGCACAGCTTAATGGAAGTCTCTTTGATCGAAATAGTATTTAGTAAATTATTTTAGTAATAAGATTATTTCATTGCCACTAACCTCTGCGCTATTCATTGGTAATTTCTCCGTTGCACTTGTTGTAAAAAGATGATACGAATCATTTATATATCATTTTTCTTTAACTATCAGACTTTAACTATCCTCGAATTGACGATATATCTATAATAAAAATATAAAATGGAGAGTTATCTATTCTTTTTTTAGTTCATAGCAAACCAATATCCTATTATTTAAAAAATTGTTCTAAAACAATCAAAATTCCATTGTTCTTGATTCATCATACAACCATGTAGATGGAACAGATAGTGACATGAATATACATTTGAATTCAAGTATGTGTGTGATAATAAATTACAAAACATATTTGTTTTACTTTATTTTGGGTTTGACTATATCTTGTAAACAAAAGAAACACACTTTTATTTACTACTACAAAATTATTCGAATGTGTATTTATTACACTTTTATACCCCATTATATTTATACCCCATCATATTTATACTGCATTTATACCCGATTATTAATTTGTTTTGGAAGATATCCTCTATCTTGTCATCTTGAAATGTTAGAAAAGATTAAATACTTTGCTGCTAATAATTTAATTTGCTCATTATCGTAAAATTGGACAACAATATTTAATTGACTTGCTTTTGAAGAGGAATCCCTGAATGCAGTGAATTGTGCTTTCAACTCGATTTGTAAGAGTGACAAATTTTCAACTTTCATACTACAAATATGTCACAGTCTCTTTTGATATTTTATAATTTCTGTCGATAAATTTAATTTAAATTTTCAAACAATGAGTACAAAGGTAAAATAGCGAGTGGGGCAAAAATGTGAGGTCGATTGTAGAATTATTGTTAGTCAAAACCACTACCGGAAAATTGGAATATGAGAAAACATGCTGAATCATGCTATAGCAAAAGAGGAAATATACAGCACACAGAATAATGGGGGACCACAAACACAGGCGCTGACGGGAAGGGTGGGCGTTCGCCGTGATATGAGCGCCATTACTGCCAGACGGACCAGTGGAGGCGCACGCCGCCGCGCCACCCACGAGCCCGACTGCCTGCCATCTCATAATTACGCGATGCAAGCAATTTTGCGTACCATCGCCAGCGAATACAATGGTTGCCATCGTTGCACTGCCGCAATGTAATGATTCGTTACAGTTTTCTCCTTTTTGTATTTTTATCATCCGCGTGCCAATTTCTGCGTCCGTTTCCCCTTTTTGGAAAATAAATACGAAATGAAAATGGGTATGATTGCTCGAGGTATCCGGTTTTTGCGTTGTCATTAGAAGAAATTGCGAATGGAGATAGTAATCCAAGGAAGGTTGTATCAAATTTTGTTGTAGGTCTTAATTGTCTAAATCTCTAGAATTACATCGTTTCGGTTTATGCGAGAGTTAAAATGATAGATGGCATGCCTCATTTCTAGAATTCTGACGTAAATAAATTCTTTTTCTTCATGGGAGTACGGTTGAAAGGTTCGTGGAGAACAGAAATCTTTTATTTAACATACACACATGCATGTAATATAATAACCATGGCGAGTGACCTCTCTCAGTTATATTTTCATGATTAATGTTACGAAATTTTTGATCGCTAAAATACTTTTCTCTCTGCAATATGAGAGTTTCCAAAGGACATATTTCCGCTTTTACTGCCGAATATAGTCCTAGTTGGTTCCCAATATGGTGCCTGTCCACAATCATGAGATATGATTGATTCGTTGACTGAATACATTTATTAACTTGCAATCTTTTGCTTCAATGCATTTTCGATATTACGAAGGGATTAAACAATTTAAGTTACTTTTATCTACGGATGAGAAATATATATCGCTGACACGTATATTGATTCGAGAAAAAAGATCTGTAACTGAAGTTCTATTGTCGACTTCTCCCACTTACCTTTATCATGAAATAGGTAGTTCTAAAAACAATCTGAATGTACTCACTGACAAGATAAAGGACCAGATCTCACTTTAGTCGTACGGTTTGTTCGTTCCCGGCAAAGAAACCCTGCAATATTAATGATGTAATTCCTCAGAATCTTTCCAGCGAATATTCTCTTGTCAGTAGGTCCCCTGTGCTATTAAAAAGACAGCAAGAACTCGAGGCAATTTTATTATTCATATCACTTGGTGTCGGAGAGACCTTTTCAAAAGGAGCTTTCTCTTGCGGACCATAAATCTTATGGCGGCAGATATATTTGGAAGATAAAATGTTGGAAAGATAGGAAAGGTAAATGTTTTTATTTGAATTTGTGTCTTTTTTTAGCATTGTTTGTTATGTTCAATAAATGATTTTAGAATAAGAGTAAGCTGACTGATTAATTCAGCAATCTGTATTATTTTTTCCCTTTTGTATATTTACTGTATGTCTCATTTATGATTGTTCTACAATTCAGTACATTACTTAAAGTATCCGTTTGGTGAAGGATGGGGTTCAAGCATAGAATTGAGCTTTTGAGTGGACGGGAAGTTGTTAAATCAACATTGCCCTGCAATCAATGAATAAAACAGTTACTTGAAATATTCTTTCAACTTTCAGATGAAGGCAATATGATTGAAGGCATATTTCCGTATTTAATTTTGCTTCATCCTCGATGATTGCCTGTGTCGTACTTTCGCTTCCATGACCAATCGATCATACTTCCATTCGTCGTGTCACTTTCCGGACATTATTCACTGGAGCACCGCAAAAAAATGGAGCCTAAAATTTCTGCTAACCTTCTTCAAATGGTATTGAATGATTTGGATCATTTATTGATTAACTAAATGAGCGTTTTTGCTTAAGTTACATGAATTACCCAATAACTTTAAGAAAGACTGTTAGATTTCGCATCACACAAAGACCACTGAATGTTTACAGCCATATTTCTTAGGGTTAGTTAATAGAAATTCATTAGCATAGGAAGTCCAAAAAGGAACAGGTGCAATTTATTATACGTAAACTAGACATATTTCGACCTTCATTCTCGGAGACAGTCCTTCCGGAAACAATACTTCAAGAACGTGATGCAAGACTTTCTCTTAATTTTACCAATATGTATGAAGAGTGCCGATTACGAATATATGGCAAATACGAATCATGAAGAACTACTTACTAATTGATTATGGAACTGTACAAGATAAATTTATTAAAATAATAAAAAATAGTATTTCATTGAAGTCATTGAAAAATACTGTAACCGTTCTTCATTTTTTATTTTAGAGAAAAAACATGTAATGTTAAAATGTTTTCAAGAATGATATAAAAAAATATAAAAGTCAATTCCCTTCAATATTTATTATGTGTTAACGTTGACATTGTCGTTGAAGTCATTAATATACCCTCGTTAGTAGGTTTCGATTGTAATGTTTTTATTTAATCTCATCTCTTCTCAGGATGTCCCAGATCTCCACGTGAAAATATTGGAGGGAGGATAGAGCACATTAATAGGAATAAAAATCATTCAGGTACATACGTTCGGAAATGTCCCCGAAGGAGATATAATGAGAAAAAGAGAGTAAGAACACAAAGCAAAAAAGGAGTTTAAAGCGCTTTATTAAATAAAGTTATGTAAGAGTTCTAAGTTCAACAAAAAATTACAATAGATGTTCAAATTTCTGCCCATTAACAGCGATATAGACCTCACACCGAGATCGCTGGGTTTTGCGAGAGTTCAAATGGCACATAATCAACAATCTATGCCAAGTGCTTTACACACATTTTTGTCTTTTATTCTTACTGTCTTTGTCTCATTATGTCTTGGTCGGGAGACATTTGAGGACATATATAAGCCTTAATGATTTTTTTGTTCCTATTTTAACCTTCAATTTTACGAAATACCACATGTAGTTCACTATTAAGATTTAATCTTGAGAAATACGTTTACCATTAAACATATCTTAGAATACGCAAATATGTGAGGTGAGAACAAAAAAATGCCTTGCGCGTGGCTCGCTCTCTATATATCGGCTGCGTCGCTGCTATCAAGGAGGACAGTGACAAGCGAGTGGACAGTCTAGCGACGCGCGCCAGAAGTGGCACTTCTGAGGATGAGTAAGGAGACTGCCAGTAACTCCGGCGCCACCAAGACGTTATGCTATGATGGCCAGCCTCGATGTCTCTACCTCTCTCTCCTTCCATGTTCCGCTTTGGGTGTGTGTCTGCCCTTACTCCGACTCGTATGTTTTATTCATGGTATCTCTCCTCCCTCTTGCCGTCCTTACCAACGACTTTCCTCCATCCGTGCCTACTCTCCTCGCCAACCTGTATGTCCCCTCCAACACCCGGAGCTTCCGTGCGTGATCCAGGCTCTTGCTCTCGTCCCATCGCTGCTCTTTGCCCCTTACGAATGCTGCCTCCCCGTTGCCTTTCTCTCCCCCTCTTTCTCGTCCTTGCCGGTGCCGACAAATTGGCTGTCAGCCCGCCTTAACGGGAAACAAATCATGCGTAATTAAATTAACGCTCCATGTTGGGGGCGCGCACCTGCCCGATGACCTGTGCTGGAATGCCCTACGCCCTAACTCACTGAAGGGAAACCACCTTGCTCTGGGTCGAATATTGCCCTAGAGGAGTTGCTTTCCTTGTCCTCGTGGTAGACTTGTAATTCGAAACAATTGTCTCATATTATATAATATATGTATGTGTATCGTGTTTCGTTATATACTTAACACGTACATTATATAAAGATAATTATATCGCAACTTCTGAATAATGGTTTCGGAAAAAGTTTCCATTAAATTTAATTGTTTCTGGTATCAAAGTGAGTTAATAAATATTTTATTCCAGAATACCGCGAGAGATGTCACTTGATATTTTCGATATAGCTACGACAACAAGTGTGATGTGTAATATTGATCATGGTCAAGTTTTATATTTGATGCTATCCTGGAATCAGAATAGTGTTGAATTAAGTTTAAACATACCAGAAGGATTGGAACTTTGTAAATTACCCCCCCCCCTTCCGGATTCATCTCAATGAATACAAAAGTGATCAGGATTCTGCTGCGTAGATTAGTGGTATGCTTCTTCCCCTTGAACCTCAGTATCGAATTAAACTCACGATATGAAAGAAGCATTTCTCTTTGTGTTTGTTAAACACAGTTTTGCGTAAACTAAAAGCAATCCTATCCGTGCCGGTCTTTGGAGCGCGTATAAGGTTTTTTGGGAGGGAGTCCACTACTTGACATCCCCCTCTTTTGAAAACCGAGAATCCGCCGCTTAGGGAGAAGTGCCTCTGAGATCGGGCGTTGAATAAAGACCACAAACAGATAGTAGGGAGTGCACGTTGTGTGAAGAGGACAGCTCGCCACTGCTTTTGAGTAGTTAATCAAATTAGTTCGTCCGCAGGGAGTGGGGGGAGGTGAAAATCTGAAAAACAGAACGTGGTCGTCACGCGCACTGTGTCCCTCGGGACTAGCATAGATTTTCTCTTTTCGTTTTTTCTTTCTCTCCTTTACACCGTTCTCTTTGTGCGGTTACCTGCTCACTTTTGAGCCTTTGTGGTGTGCAATATGGTAGCATTACGTTTTAGTGGTCGAGTCGAGGTTGAATGTAGTTAGTTAAATATTTTAATTTATCTTATATAAAAAACATTGTTTGCATGTCCTTCATGCGTTCCTATTCCATTCATCCGATTCACGTGATTCTTTTCTCAATTCATATATATGTTCTCTGTCAAGGTTTGTGTATATATTCTTTTACCCTAATATCACAAGTAATAGGCAATAACAAATAGACAATCAAGTCGGAAAAAAAATCAATCTTGGGAGATGTATGTTCGCCTACGCTGCCTAAACAGTTAGAGGTAAGTGACAACTATGAATGTCAATATTGTTTGCCTAAAAGAGTTCTACAAAATATTCCGTGACAGCATTTGTCTATCTACAAAGATAAACCCAAATTATAGACAAAAAATGTATTGATAATGCGTGTTAAATGATATGTGATAAAGTTATGAATGTGTTAATGTGATAAAGATGTGTTAAAATGCTTAACTAAAGAAATTAATTTATGTAGGAAAAAAAAGAATCCTAATCCAATTGAAAGTTCTCTGTTTTGTGCATTTAATAAAGATGAAAACTTCCTTTAAATCCTTCAATTTGGGCAAAGAGTTCAGATTTTACAAGCGTTTTAGTCTTACAAGCAGCCGTCGCACTCTGGAGTATTTGCCCCCGAAAAGCGGACAAAATTATTTCTAGTTATTTCTAGTCAAAAGTAGTAATAATTACGTTATAACATAAATATTGGCAATAACTGTGTTTATAATTGTATGTTAGAGTATATTGACATGTTTTCATAGAAGTTTTTTATTTTATACAACAAATTACAATAATATTTTTTATAAGTTTCAATTTATAAAAATTAATTGCAATTTTGATTTACTAAAAATGATATAGAATGATTCAATTAAAGTAAAGAAGAGAGAAGTCGTAGTTGCTGTATTTATATTATTTAGATATTAAAATATGTTAATCTAGGAGTTAACTCAGGACATCTTCTTCATTCTTGTTCGGTAGTTTGCTTATAGATATTGAGAGAGAGCTGAAATTGTTCGATGTCACGAAAACTATTATCGTGTATAAGGAAAAAAATATTGATGATGATGATGAATTTCAAAACTTACCGTTGCAACGGTTGCACAATCACCAAAACACAACTATCTCTGCTCTCTATCTATCTCTTCAGCTCTCGTTGCACAGTGTTAAAATATTATTTAAAATGTTCACTTCAGAAAAAAGAATTTCACTTAATAACCAAACTCCTCAATTTACTTCAAAGCACTTAAAAACTTAGTACACACGTAGGAAACGCGCTACGGAATACGTATACACTGCGGTGGCTTTCCTCTCAGTAATACTACTGAATTCCTGTTCTGGACATAACTTCTCTCTTAGGACAGCATGGAATTTGTCATTTGACTCCTACGAAACGTGCTTCATGTTTTCATCAGACGATCTTTGTCGAAGTAATAGTATTGTTGACACTTCTTCTCGAAGGCAACTCTCTGGAGACCGCGAAGGGCGTTGAATGAAAGCTGAATGGAAAGATCCGCAGATAACTCTGGACTTATACAATGAGTGAGTGTTGGGTAAATAGCACAAAACGCTCAATAGTCTCTTTTCTTTCAATATCCTAAAGTTCTCTAAACTCATCACACAAAATAAAATCCTTTCTGACTCTGATATATGAACACTTCACCTTCATGCAAATCTCACCGCCCTCCAAGGGGTCTATTTTTATTTTTCACCCCATCCTTCTAATCGGGGATGTATTCCAAATCAATTAGATGTATAGACAAAAATTACATTGTGTCCCATTAGAGTTGTTAATAAAAATTTGGTGTTTAACTTCACTATTTGCAAAAATTCTTCATGAACGTAATCAAACGCATTAATTTTTTAAATATTCATAAAAAGCGTTGGACAACTTTGAGCAAAATGTTTCTTTTGGAATTATTCTACATACATCATATATTACCGTGTCGGGGGTGATGATATTTCGTTACTTCACAAATTCTGAACTGTTCCACAACGATATTCCCTTCAAAATAAATATGTTAAAAGATCAGGAAAAAGGACAAGTTTTATTCGTATTAAATGCGAGCGTAAATTATCTGCTCGTAGAAATAAAACATATTACAAACATCGTGGAAAAATAGAGCGGAAAATGAATGCTCGTAGAAATAACATGTAAAATATGAGAAAAACTATTATGGTACCAACGACAGCAGGGCACGTCAAAATCGTCAGCAAATTCCTGAAAGTACAATGTTTTAGCTGTAACTCACGAATTGGAGTGGTATCAAATCTTGAAGTATCACTTCACGGAGTTCAATCACTGGACAGAATCCGAGCCCGGATGGCGAGGAATTTTCTTCTCGGTTAATCCGTGGACTGGACGTTGATCCTAGTTTGACGCAGCGGTCAGGTTCACTTTCACAGAGAGGTCTACTCAGCGTGAGCTTTCGAGTAAGAAACTAGTTAGATTTCTGGTCAAAATCAAAAAATTTATTTCGTCTTGGTAACCTACCAATTGGTGGATATGAACCACTTGTTAACTTTCATAACATTTGCGATTTGTCACAATTTACCACTTAGGAATACATAAACAAACGTTCATTTCTTATCTAGGAACGTGTAGATATTTGTTGTTCTTTGAAGTCAACAAATGTTCGTTTGTCTTGCATGCTGTACTTATGGTCCGCAGAAGGTTTGGAGTAAACAACGTTCGTCTTGCGTCTTGATGTAAGCACAGAATGTCTTTCGCGTGTTTACATGTTAATAACATGAAGTGATAATGTTCTGATTATAGCATGATAATATGTAGCAGTATTCTCAGTATACATTCTGAGCATAGGATGCTGCTACAACCGCAATGATCTCAAAGTTGCGCGACAGGCTCCGGCACACATTTTTAAATCTACGTGGATAATAAACTTCCGAAAACATTTCTTTAAAAGAATATTTTTCAGGTAAATATAACTTATAAACCAGTTAATTTAATTCCAATGATAATAAAAAATAGAAACAACTGAATAACATATCTTTATTTATCCCTGTATAAAGTCTGAAGTCAGTCCAGCGAACCATACGGGTTGTATAAGTTTATTTCTAAAACGCTACAAACTCTAAAACTAAATTCAGGACATCTACATCCATACAAACCTTACATTCAATCGGCGATAGCAGACGCCAGATTTAACTAATTTTCCGTAAATTAACATCGTTATACTAGCCAGTTAATCAACTATTCGGTGATATTTTAATATAGTAAAACAAATTTGTTTTTTCTTCTTCTTTTTTGTCCTGGTTTTGGCCTCAAATACTCCACTGTGTGTTGTTGCTTAGTTGCCTCAAAATATTCCACTTTGAATATATGCTTAGAAAAATAAAATAATAATAACTTCTGTTATAATCCTGCGGTTGATAATCGTTTTTAACATATTTTACTATTTTCTGGTATTAAAAATATAGAAATACTTAGTGTACTGAACAGCACTCTACAAAAGTGAAGACCATGTCGTTGATGCGTAATCATCATCTTTGTTCTATTTGAACTCCTGCTGTATATAATATTTTAACATATTTCTTTCAAATTGAATGGGATGTAGCTACGGAGGGAAAGCATGTGTATAAGTTCATACCAGAAGTAACATGCAGCAAAACACAGGAAATGGTTTGCACCAAACAAATTTCTGATGGAAATTATTACTGGGCATGGGGATTTTGCAAACCACCTATTTCGGTTTAAATTACAAGAAAAACCAGATTGCATATGCGGGAAAGCAGATGAAGATGTATGGCATGTGCTATTAGATTGTGTATTAAATGCGGAAGAAAGAGAATAATTAATAAAATTATTGAAAAAAGGTTCGTGTGGAAATACAAGGAACATGAAAGAACTATTCAGCATTGAATAAACATACCACGAATTTCAAACAATAGTAACACAAATTCTTCATATCAGGGAAGTAATACGTTGGACTGAAACTTCATAGATAGTAGATAGTGCCCGCCTCCCCGCGCAGGGACGGGAATGAAAAAATCAATGCAAATCGGAACACTAGAAGACAAAATTTAAGAATAAACGGGAACAGTATAAAATATGAAACGTAATAAAGGAAACAAGAAGTTAATAACCCAGTTATTATCATTTTGATCTGATACTGATCTGGTACATTTTGATCTGATCTGGTACATAATTCTTTTATTTCGTGATAAGAAAAAGTGTTATCTTGCCGAGAAGTAATTTCTAGGTTTTTCCATTTTTTTAGATAGTTTTTACTTTAGTATTACATAATTTTCAGCATATAAATGGTGTTATCATGAGTGATTTGACTCACTGACTCAATCTTTCATCAACGCAGAGAAAAAAAACTTTTGAAGTTAGGAACGTTTGTCAAGATGTTTTTTTGTATTGTTGTAATTTTTTTCTAAACATTTTAGAATAATTTTTTTTTCTAAACAGTAATAATCATGAAGGCTAAACCGCATTATAATGGAAAATCTTCCGTACATAGGCAAGGTAGTTTTTAATAGACCGTCAGTCGTAAACGGAGTAAGAAACAGAATGAATAATGCAAACTTCAAATGATTTTGATGTGTTCATCATTTCAAGGAAAACCAAATAATTCGTATAAAGCGGTGAGCGTGGAAGTGATATTGCACTGTCTCGTCGTATCTGAAGCAGAATGCGAGGGCGTGCTTACTAAGATTCCTCGCACATCTCGCACCGGAATTCTAATTATTTCTGCGTGATTGCTGTCGCTGTGGCTGGCGTGGCTGCCTTATGCAGTGGTCAGGTCTAGATTGGGAGGAGACTATGGAGCTGTGATGAAAGCACGAAGTATAAGATGCAAGAGGTGTGGCTTATTTTGCATCCTGTTAATTTGTATTTCGTAGCTTTAATATAGTTTCGGCTGTCTATTAGTCAAATATTTCACATAAATTCTCCTTTATTAGTCTTCGTTTTATGAATGAAATACTTACACTTACATTATAAAGAGGTATTTTTTTAGCTATTTACCGTTAAAAAACTGATTTGATTGTTGTAATGTTTTCCACAATTAAGTTGTAGACTGTGTAGGATGTATTTGTAATGCAAATATAATAAGAATTGTTTTTATATGAATGTTCTATAAAAGTTTCTCCGGTTTGTTGACGAATGTTTGCTAAATGGATGATAAATTATTAGATATCTATGAGTGAAATTTTGAAAATGAAGGACGCATCAAAATCTCCCTTTCTTCGTATTTACTCCTTGTACATCTTTTTTGGTGCCGGTGATGGTGGATGAGATGTGGATCCCATAGCATGTGACATGTAACAAAAAGTGCCCTTCCATACACCTCCCCGTGGTGGGTGGTGTATGAATGATGTGATTGCGAAAGCAACTGAAAGGCAGGAAAGATAGGAATACCAGGGCAAATTGTACTTGGATCATCGGGGGTTTGAACCAGCATCGCCAGAGATGGAAGGCGAGTGCTTTAACCAATGCGGCACGATTCATCCCCAAATAAAATTATAATGGATATTATTTTCTTATTTTAGGGGTACTCTGCTGCAGGTGGACGGGCATTGTACTGTAGCAAATGTATTCTTTTGCGAATTTTTGCAAAAAAGAAAGTATTTTTTGTAATTTTTTGCTACAAATTTGTTCTCCCATTTATCCGTCACTCTTGACCCTTCTTCACATTCAAACCCATCACGTCGCATGTCGTCATCCCGACTGCAACCTCTTTCCCATTTTCGCTGCTCTATTATTTATTTCCACTTTCGTCGTAACCCGGCGTCAGTCACGGCATATCACGAAGACACTCCACCGTACAGTTTTACCCAAAAAGGTTAAGAGCGCTCAACATTGCGAAATCCTATTACGCGTTCTTGAAATATCGCTTCTCTGTATCACTCTATCTCGCTAATGCGCTTATAAGATAGAATGATTCAAGCACATAAAATATCTTCTTCGACAGCGGTACTTCATAGTTTTAAATACACATAATGTGTTCTCGTGTATCAAAGATAATCAATTTCACGCGGCTGTTTCATTTTTTCCAATAATTGAAAGGTATTTTTTTCATATTTTGCTGTGATGAAATCAAACTAGAAAAGTTATTTTAATGGTTTTATTCAGTGTTGGATTATTTCTGAGTGTAGTTCATAATGTTGTATAGGTTATTGAATAGTACAAATGTTGTTTTGCTCAAGGGGTATCGGGTATCATCATCTGGATACTGCATTTATTGTAAAAGTTTATTGAAGAACAGTATTAACTAATCGAAATAATTAAAAAAGGAAAGAAAAAAAACAACTAGAAGTCGAAAACGATATTTTCATGGTCTGCGAGTTCACTCTCTAAGCTGACATTCAATCCTTCCCATTGCATCAATCCCTCGGACAATTAACCCATTTTGAAATTTTCTTTTACACATTTACATCGTTCAGTTGGCGTAGAAAATAATTTAATACGACGTAAGCAGGTATAAGTAATTCTTTTCAATTAAACATATACATGCAAATCCACTTCCTTCCTTCTGCAAGGGCTATTAAGCGAACGTTATGCGTGCACCAGGTATTTCTCAATTGTTTTAGTATAACGAAGTTAAACTAAATCTCTTAATCCGTTTTACTCGATTGATTCAACGAGAAAAAAATCACCGAAACACTCTTGCTTTTTTTTTTCTTTTCGCATGCGAATGGGTGTGGGGAAGTGAATTGACGCTGACCACCGCAAGTATGGTACGACCTCACCGTCTTCTGACGCCGACGGAAACTCCTTCCACCAGGGTGAACAAGAAATTTCCAAATGGAATAATTGGTTGGTTTACTAGGTGTATCCAGGTGATGTCAAAAGAAAACGCAGATAAATTGTGCGAGTTATTACAAGGAATTAATAAGAAATGTGTGGTCAAATCATCTAATAACATCCGTACTTATATTGTGCACGGACTATGTTATGCCCAGTTTTCGATTGCACGTTTGTTCTAATGGTTGTTAATCATCCAAATTTTTAATATATAGTTGCCTTTGGTATTCATCTCTGTAATTTATTCCATACTTGTATCATAGCTTTAACTCAAATTTAACTGGTTTTGAAGAAAAAAATATTATTAAACAAGCTGCTGGTGAATTGCTTATTTTTTATCGTCTCGTTAATTCCACAAAGGTTATGCAAAATTAAGAATTTTTACACAAATGGAGTTTCATAATTCGTTATAAATCTTTAAACTCTCTGCATGAAACAACCCAAAATATTCGTTTTAATTTTTTTATTCATACTTACTTCAGGTGGGTGGTACATTTTTTTTCGAATTTCTTTCTATTTTTATAGCCGGTCTTTCCTTTTTCTACAATTTAGTACGTAAGAAGTTAAAGTTTATTCCCCGAGATGGAAGGCTTCATAAAACCAAAAAATCAGGAACTGGGAGTGAGTCTACTCCAAATGCATAGTCTGTTTTTCTAGGATCTTCCATGTTTTATTTTTCATTCAGCGAAGTGGACCATCACGAAATTAGGAGATGAAGAGTCTCAGGCAGGGTAATAAGTAAAAAGTCACACATTTCGAGTGCACTCAGCAAATTATTTCACAATTCACCTACAATGTAGCAGGCAAAATAGCTCGTAAAGAGTAAGGACAGAGAATGAACATTGCTTTGCTTTTACTATGCGGGATGTTAAAAGTCAGCACAAACATTTGGTACCAGGAACTCGTATTGATATTATGGTGTAAAATTATTTCTCTGAAGTATTAGAGAATTCACTTTTACAGGAAATGTAACAACTCGAATAAAGTTGTATTAGATTCTTTGTCCTGTTTTTTACATTACCTCGTATTGATTGAGAGAGTGCACTATAACTGTGTTCTTTTAATAAAAAATGTACTTAATTATACTTAAGTAAAAAAATGCTTTTAATTGTAAAATGCCTCAAATCATATTCATTTTAAAGGAAGTTTTTTAAAACTTATGATCTTTAAGAAAAATACAAAAACAATAAGTATTAAATGGCTCGGCGGAAACAACTTGGACACTCAATCAGCGTTCTTATAGTAGACAATCTATAGTAATAAAAATGAATTGTATGGAATGGTTGTGGCATGGAAATCGGAAAAAGTAATTGATGAAATTATTTGAAATTTCAAAGGACTCTTCTTAAGGGTTATCGCAAGTAAAATGCAAAGTATGATGAATGTTGATGAATTACAAGAGCAGAACAATTAAAATTAGCTCCGCATCTGTAGATATGAATCTTCACTCACATGACTGTCGACTATGAAGCTGTCAGACTATGTCTGTCAGAGTTCAATTGCGTTACGTAAGGGGAACTAAACGAATAATCTACGTGACCGTGACGTAGAAGTAAAATTATATAAAGGTTTTGAAGAACATAGTTTTCAAATACAGAACCTAAAAGTTATTGTTATAATATTATTATTATTATAAGAATCTTGGCTTAAAAAATCAGATCTGTTGGCTGATGTTTTAATGCCCTCAGTAAGGTAAAATATATCAATTTACTGTACGGATTTTTCTTTGAATGTTGATGTTGTGGATGCCAATAAATATTGCTCTACTTTTATGGTTTATTTGCGAATTGTTTTAAAGTTCGAATAAACAATGTTTTTAATGATTGTTTTAAGTTTCTTTTCAAATCCCGGGCAACGGCTGGTAGTAGTATACAAAATATGTCTATGGACTGATTTAATATGATGAATCAATGGTGGACATTAAGCATTATCTAACATAATTTTGAATTGCACACAGGTAGGGGTTGGTGTTTACTAATAATTTGGTTGCTAATAATATGGTAATTAAGACTGAGACACTGATACTAAAAAGAACTCCGGTAATAATTGTATCTACATTAGGAACAGTGAATTGGTGATGGCATTGGTTTTTTGCATGCCTGTGGGAAGAAATTAAGGGAAATATTTTCTTGGAGTGGGTGTTAAGAAAGTTTAGAATGATGTTTTAATGTAGAGTTGAGTATAGTTTGGAAGATTTCCGTCATCATTTGCGAACTAAGACTCGGGAGGTTCACAGGAGTGCAGTGCAGAATAAGAACAGACCGTCGATTCAAGCTAAAATTGACAGGCACTACACAAAGTAACAGGAGGAGGGTTTGAGATGAAGAGATGTACTGAATGAGTAGAAGATAGAGCAACGAAAGGAGAGTTAGAAGAAAGAAAGTGTTCCACCCTTGGAGTCTCGTATACATGCTCGTGTGAAAATGCATGGGATTGCGATTAGATTTGCCTTTAGAAATTCCAAGTGGGAGCTGCTATCTAATTTGTGGGAGGTAAATGAAATAGCAGTTCTGTTTTTTGTAAGTTAGAAATTGAGGAAATAAATTATATACTAAGAAGTGGTGAACTGAATAACTTGGATGAACAAGGTGTGATGTATAGATAGGGTTAGCACTTGATGCAAGCGTAGAAGTAGAAAGTCGGTAGTGAGTGCTTTGAGGGTGTTTTCGTGAGGATGGGGGCTGTGGCAGGCTCTGCCAGGCGTATAAACATGAGTTATTGTCCCGTAACGCTCAGATAAATTGCTCCCGCGCGCCCAGAATGCGTTCACTTTGTCCCGGCGCCTGCTGCCGCCGCGGGCGCCTCGCGCTCGTTGGCCTGTTCGCGAACCCTACAATCAACCTTCCGCTTACCCTCTAGAATGGCCTCTCGCTCCCTCATTTACTTTACCTTCTCAACAACTCCTTCAGAAATCTTACCATTATTACTTTCTACTTGCATCCTCTGTGTCATTGCTAACTGCTTCGGTATTGCAAAATTATCCCCCCTTCACTTTCTGAATCGTTTACTCTGCTGTCCTCTTCGTTCGTAACTGCGTTCACACTTTCTATCTCTGACGAGTCGTTTCTTCTTCTGATTTCGCAACAATTATGTTTGTGTGAGTTTTCTTTATTCCCTCCTTTCCTTCCTCTTTTAATTGGATTTTCAAGTTACATTTATTTGGTTTCTATGAAAATATTGTATTATTAGTTCTTAATACGTTTATTTGTACTACTCACCTTTAGTACACAAAATGCATTGCTTGAACAAGGTAGTAGAGAAATTTACAGAAATGACCGATAGAATAGTTTGCTACAATACTATTAAAAATAATGAAAGGATACATCAGACTATAACCTAGCCTGTTATACTATTTTTATCATAAAAAATGATTTGTATACCTAAGTGTTTACAGTTTGAGGCATTAACCAATGAAACATACTTACAAAGTAAATATTACTTCTATTCATCCTTAAGATGCGTTTATAAAAGTAAATGTGTATCAAAGGATGCAATACCTAGGGATGGATAATAAGATTATGGTTGCAGTTATGTTCGCAGAATAATCTGAGACGTATTACTTCGAAAATGATTTGAGTTCTCGAGCAAAAGGTGATGCTATTTCTCATATTTCTATGCGCATCACCTCAATCTTATGTCTCCCACTGAAAATTGTTTGCTTCTCTTGCTCTGGGACCATGGGTCCTGTTACGGTTTCAGATAAAAACAAGTGGACTGCACGAAAATAATATATCGTTCTGAACTTTCCAAGTTGACATAAATTTACCATTAGAGTTAACAGTATTTTACAAGTATCGAAATCTCATCAATGTTACGTCCCGTTTACTAATTGTTGTTAGATTTAGAATAAACACTCAAGTATGACCCTTTTGTTTGAGTACTTTTGAATAATTGAGTAATGCCTATAAGTCATTTAATGTAAAGGAATATATGAAAAAATGGGTTATTCTCTCTCCCTCTATCATCATCTTTATCAGTTTTTATCTTTTTCTATCCGTGATATAAATATTTCCGAACAAGATAGCAGTGTTCCTTAACACCACCAACAAATATTTTGGTACAATGTCGATGTAGGATGTATACTGTATATTAAAAATTCTACTTTATAAAACACTAAGATATACAAAACATCAAGTACTGAGACCAAATCCATGTAAACGATGGAAAAGAGATGGAGTTGAGTAATATTTTCCCACTCTCTGATTTTAGAAATAATTCAACCAAACACTGTTACATTTCGGAAGCATTGGACTGTCAGCATGCTTGATTAAATCTGTAGTAAGTGTTCGATTGATAGTTTACTGTACCAAATCTGAGAGGTATATTAAAATTGTTGAATATTTGCATGGGAAGTCAACATTCCTTTGCAAAGCTGTTATTAATATTTTTAATACATATTGATGAAGTTTCCATTGATTCAGAAGCTACGTGGTTGAGAGACCCATACTCGATACAATATATTTGTAGGAGGTCTGAAAATTTATTTTCATCACATTTGTGAAGAAATCTTAAGTGTAATGTTAGTATAACTCTTATTTTTCGCTGAAGCTTTACGTATTTTTTTATTTTAGAGAAGTTTTAGTATTAATACATTTTCTACAACGTGATTTTTATTAACTAAATGTTAAAGAGGAATGCTTTGTTGAATACTTTAGACAGAAGGGTCCTGCCTATATTGAATAGTTTACTTCACGTATTTGTTTGTAGTAAATTCGGTGTACGATCAGACTCGTGGAATCAGCTGTCGATTACCCAGATAGTTCTTTTGAGGTGAATATACATCGGAACACTCTGTATGAGGGGGGGTTCACTAATGTTCTACCCGTTGCAGTTTCATTGTACTTCCCCCGGTGATAATATGATGTAAAATCGTCCATGCCATGACTCCTACTCGAACCTGAAACATGTTGATTTCAAAAAAGACATTTCGCATTTTAATGATCTACTAATGTAATATTCAAATATTTATGTCTAAAAGAAATAAAACTTGAATTTTTTAGTAATATCTACGATTTTATTCAGAAATGACATACAGATATATACTATGCAAACTGAATTTACATCGCAACGTTATAACACTGAATTAACATATTTTTGTGCATTTAAATCAATTAAACGGTTCACCAGCTTACTTTCAGTCACTCATTCCGGTAATTGTGTGGATGAAACAGAAGATTGGTAAATTGTCATTTGCAAACGGTAATCTGTTTGAAAGCCTCCAAAACAGATTGAAATTAGATTCACGTCTGCTGCAGCTAACTGTTCATCAAACATATGTGTCTGGATAGTTAACGAGGTTGTGACTAAAATTCGCGCTTCTGTTCCATAAATACAAGTTTGGGGCTCAAAAATGTCGAATCATTTCACATCATTGGATTCCTACATTATTCATGTAAGATTGGGTTTTTCTGCTCGTTTCCATAATATTTTTTAACAACTTAAAAGAAAATAACAATGTTTAACCCTGCACTTTTCACCCAACACAATGCATCCTCGTAATTTGTAGGTTTCAACACTAGAAATTTCAAATAATGTGCTGTGTCTTTTTCTGTTTTTAAAATCTTATTGATCGTATGGTTCGTAGCTGCCCAAGATATCGAATCAAAAGATAGGAATAATTTATAACACTTTGCTTTGTTGTCTCGGATGAACATCACTGTTTTGTTGCTCTTGAATTGTTGTTACGTTGAACTTGGTTATGAGTTAAGTATATGGGTTGATAACTGTTTTCTTTGTTCTAGGTGAGAAACGTACCTGATTGTCTTTGGACTACTACGTCAAGATCAGATGATGAGACAACTCATAGAAGCTGAAGTGGTGATAGCGGTAATAACTACGTGAGAACTATAATAGTGTGGCAAAGAATAGGTTCAAGAGAGTATATGTATAACTTCTGCCCTACATATAATATTTTGCATGAAATGCATTTATTTTCTTGTTGAGTTTCTGTGTTGAATTACTTAAGAGTGTATCATTAAGTACAAATCTGATAGTACTTGATATCAAGGATTCTACTGAAATTTAAAACATAAGCACATGTGCAGTCACAGTTGTTGAATGGACATGACCTTTGTTGGAATTGTTTCTTGCTTCATTCTGTGCATTATCGTGATGAAACTAGAACCTCACAGCTATCATATCGCTCCGTTTCCGTCAGAGGTTTAAATGTCTTGTTGGAGCAATGTGGAAGGATTTCTGGTGAAGGACTTACACATTCCTCTCACCTTCGAATCCCAGTAACGTGTTTCTTATGATGAATCAGAGAGATTGTTGCGCCCATAGCATTATATTCAAAAGACACGCTTGGAATGAATAAGTAGTGGTCAGGTGTTATGCTTTAATGGACTTTTTTCGACAAGCCTTACCCACTTCATAGAGCGTATATCGAATGCAAGACAATTCGTTCTCAATAAGAGTGATAGGGCGTCTTTTCCCGAAGTATTCGAAATATTTTTTAATACTCATACTCTTAGCATTTTATGACCATTTTCGACCCATGTACTATCGAGTCACACCTTTGTTCTTTCCTATTGACAGAATTCGTTCTTCAACTTAACTTGACGACTAATTACTTTATCAGACTAATTTTTTTCTTGTCGAGTCTGTTCATACGCTTATAATTGAAAAAATTATACAATAATTATGTAAGAAATATGCTCCTGATTTGAAATATACGTGGACATATATTCGTGTGATATCTAAAATAATGAGCAAATTCTAACAACCACATTTAATCTTTTTTTTTTTTTTTTGACATAATTTTTTTGATGTAATTTTTTTGACATAAGTTGGACATAATCCCATGCTAAATGTTGTCTTGTTATTGATATTCTCCATTGCAGCGTTTCCCTAGCGTCCTGTGTGACATTCAGCTTGTGACGTTTGGCGTCATAGCTAATTTGTATTTCGATGTTAATGAGCCATCCATTAATTGCTTTTACGCTATGTTCTTGGTTTGTTAACCATTGGTCACTGATGCAGGGACATAAACGAAGACGATGTATCATTCATAACTTTTCTATGGTTTATGACGAGTGAATTGACCGTAAAGGAAATTTTCCCCGATCTCTGTGGTTTTGTGGGTGACTTGCATTTATTTGTCTGTGTTTAGAAGAATTTGTGAATATAGTAAGTTATATCCTGAAATCAGTTTTGAAAAATCCTTTCTCTAGCGAACCTTTTCAATACATATGCTGTATTTCATTAAAATTCAATGTTCCTTTCTTTAGTCAGTCATTCAACACAATTAACCAATATTTTTCACTCCTTTTCAACTATCTAAAATTAAAGTATCAAAAATTTCCGAAATAAGTATACATTAATTTTTTTTTACATTTGATTCAATATATACAAAAACCGAGATTGTATCTTCATTAATTCTACATCACATTTATGCAATAACTTCAGTAATTCATAAAATATAGTGAAAGTGTTATACCATATCGTTAGTGCCAACAAAAAACTTCTGGAAACATTGCATCCATTAAAAACGAAGTATTAAAGAATCCAAAATCCCATTTGTATATGTGTGAATTACGAATGTTTACGCAACAACCCCAAGGTGATATCTCAATTGGTTCGCCAGATGTAATAAAAAGGAGTGAAAACTCGAAAAATAACATTTCACCTTATAAATAGGAAACTAATCATTCTGTCTGGGTGAACATCTATCATAAAAAATCGAAGTATCGTAAAAGTTTCAAGGTCTTATTTTTAACACATTTCTGTCTGTCAGTGTGGACTACAAAAAATCTGAAACAATTTTACCCATTTTCACCCATTAAAAATTAAATATCTTTTTAGTTATTTAAATTCCCAAAATTTACCTATGTTTAAAACTACGCAATTTTCTTATATTTACTAGTATTTTTACTTCAGTAATTGTGGTAACTTAAACGTTATGTAAGCCATTTTACCTCACGTTCCCCTACAAACATATTTTTTAGAAAATTGACTTTTATTTGTCATCGTCGAATTAATTTCTTTTAGAATTAACAATACTTAGCTTTACTTAATACATCATTTTTGTTCTTTATTTCTGGTTGAAGCTGCTCACAGCCTCGACGGTGGAGTACTCAGCAATAGATGCGTCTCCCTTGAATCTGTGAGCTTCGTTTAGCGTGCCACAAATACCTTAATAGCCGGCCAGCCCCTGCTGGCAAATGGAAAGATTAATGCTCTTACTATGGACGAGGTAATTCTATAAAAGTGCGGCGTAGCAGCGCAGGCCGCACCCGGTGCACTGGTCGGTCGCATGGTCCACCTCGCTCCATTCCGCCCCTCCACACCGCGCCGGGTCGTTTCTCCACCAGACATGCCATTATCTTGAATATAGCTGCCCCATTCCAAAAGAACTATAGATCTAACGCTCCTCTTTGCTAAGTGTATGGGAAACCCTGTGTTAAAAAACGTAAAACTAGAGTCAAAGGGAAATTTCGTGGTGGTACATTTATTACCGACGTCTGTGGCTCAGTCGGTGAATTTACTAGAGAGTGCTAGATTTTGTGTTCTTATTCGGGTTTTGATATGCGGGTTTTACGACGTGTTTGCCAAAGACAAATCGATGTGGAACATTTAATCTCCTTCTTTCGTCGTCTAGACTGTTATAGGTGCAATTGTTCCAAAGAGACGAACCACTCGCAAACATTTGGAAATATCCCTTTGAGAATACTAAAATACCTATTTCTTTGCTCTGCTGGTGAGCATCTAACGACAGGTGTTGCAGAACGAGAATGTAGTATATAGAGTAGTTTTTATTTAAATACGATTTCAGAAAACCAAATGTAAAAAGTTCGACAAGACTGTTGCAAAATTATAGATTTTTTAGGTTACATATCTCATCTATTTAAATACTAACCTAATGTTTTCTTCAATCTTTATGGTAATTTAGAAATATATCCATGTATGTCATGGACTAAAGAAGCATAGAAATTTTTTTTTTTAATGGGTGACAAAAATAATTTTATATTTATGCACATGTATGGCATTTGTAATTTTTTTATCAGTATACTCAATTGTCCATATGAAATGAACGGTGATATCTGTATCTCACTAGAAAATATTAAGAAAACCTACATTGTATATCTTATTCCACGGTTTGTAGTAAATAAAAAAAATATCGCAAAAATTACAAAAAATGTTACAAACTGTGAATGACCTCGTAGTGTACAATGAACTAAGTTACTCTCTGGAAGTAAGTGACCATCCCATCTATTCAGATACGCTAATATATATTTTTGTTCTATTATTTGTCTTTTTGGTGCTGGTGTTCCACGTGAAAGGATAAACGGTCATAAACAGTATTAATGAAGAAACGTATGTGTGTATGTATCAAGTATATCCATTACTCGGCCGATTTTCTTCATAAGTTAGGTTAGCTGTCTACGTGGCAGTGACGTCTGTCTCCCACAGTGAAATCGAGCGCCCGTTGCCGCTTCGCGTTTCGCACGCCGGTCGATTTTCATTTTCTCATTTCACTATCATTCAATTGAACCGACAGACCATCAGATAAGCTTTATGGTAATAAAGCACTCGCAACACTCCGTTTCTATCTGCAAGAGTTTAGCTTAAAACTAGGTTCCCCTCGGATGTGCGGTTCATTGTTTTTATGTGTAACTGGTGTTTAATTAATGTCCGAAAATGAAGTGCCCTCGAGTTAATTCGGCGGATTTGAAAAAGGTGGCTGATTATTCTTTTTTCCAGAGTGGTTGTTGTCCGCAGTCAGATGTTCAATGCAGGGCATACATCATGGTCTCAATTCAACGACAGTTTGTTATTTCATCGAGGCAGACACTACTCTTGGGAATTTTGTTTTCCACGTTTGTAGTTTTTTCATCCACAAATGTTTGGACATTGGGGTCAACAGATGGGATAAAGTAATGTAGTAAAATGTAGTAAAATTTACCTGCAACAAATAAATGCTGTGTAAAAAGTAAATTACACTGTAGTTAACCAATAGCGTAAAGACCTTATTTTAAATGCTGTATCTTGATTTATTTGAATGAAGTCAACATTGGAGAATTAAATTCAATCGTTGTTCATGTGTGCTTTTTATAAAATGAAGAAAAGTTAGGTTATAAAACTATAGCCCATGACATGTTTATTTCATTCAACACCTATTAAATAAAAATTTCTAGAAACGTTTCTGTTCGATTTAATTAATGACATTGTCTAGCTTGATTCGTGATGAATCGTTTTTCTTGCCTCAGTTTCTTCTGTTGTGGATTTGGGAAGAGGAATTGACGGGAGAAGTGTCAGGCTCGGATAAAACTATAGCAGCTGAGCTTAAGGAACCAGTGATGTAGAACGCGCTATTTATAACGTGCAGAGAAACTCAAGAACGTTGTTGCTTTATAATTTATTCTCCGTCTATCATAAAGGGGAAGAATACTTCGTAACATCATCAAAAGGAAAACAGAAGATATAACACCTTTGGGCAAGATGGGAGATCTCAAATAGTTGCTGCTCTATTCAAAACATACTCTGGATAGTCATAAACTATTTGAAATATGGGAAAAATTTTCTGAGATAGGCATTTGTATCCTCTTGTCTGCCTTTAATCTATTTGTTTATTTTACCATACATGAGCAGTACTACTCGGCGTTGACCGAGATTTGAAAAGAAACTTCATACAATCATTACTGGACATCAATTATGAAACAATCCACAAATAAAATATAAAAATGTTTTAAAATGTATGCGAGTACGTCTCGTAGAGCATACGGTTAATAATGAGACCTACTCCACCGAGACAAGGTCATAGATCCACCTATATATGACCTTGAATCCAAGGTACCATGATCTCAAGTGGACACATCAGTAAGCTACAGGATACAATATATCTGCACCGAAGAAACCAGGATTTTCAGTTTTTAGCACGATTGTGTTCTATCACTATTCGTCACATTTTGCATGATAGCTTGCTACTATCCCTGAAAAGTGTCGTTCAAAATTTCACATTATTTCATCGAGAATATTTTCTGATTTTCATGTCACACACACTCCATAGAATTTATTTTTATTAGTATAGATTTAGTTTATATTATGTGTATGTAATCTCTATTAAGAGATGCTATTATTCCTTCCACTAATGAAGATTGCACTCCCTTCTTTTTTATTTGTTGAAGGAATTAGTTTTGAGTAGTGATGAAATTGATGTTACAGGTAGTGTGTGTGTGTGCATTACATTTTGAAAATGTACGTACATGTTTATTATACACTTGGTTTGCCTGTGTGTGTCCATTACAATATATTTTTTCTTTTATGTTTCAGTGAAATGGGCGTGTTCATTTTTACCACTACGCTAATGATCGGTGTTAATATTCTTTCAGGGAAGTGCAATGAGACGTTCTGCATGTCTCTCTGTATCCGTAGATTTCTTTTTATAATTCCGATGTGATGTGCATTTTACCCCAGGAATCATAACTTGCCATGTGTCCATCATCATGGAAGTTGCGTGCGTAAATCCTTTAGGGATCACGAACAGGTTACAACACATCTTGTAGAGAATTTCAGCCGTTAATAGGGCGACGGTTCAGAAGTCTCCGTTTGTGGGTTGTACGTCTTTCCCAATTACAGTCAAATTTTGTGAAATATGCACACATTACGACTTACGTTTCATTTTTTTCTTTTTTGTGTGCCTCCTAAAATAAGTTGCCCTACTTGTTGAAGTACGCTAATAAGATATTTGTATTGGAATGGAAAAATCTCACTTGTCGACAGCTGACATTTCTTTTAGGTGGTTGTATTAATGTTTTTATCACACACTACAGTTTATGTATAGTTGTAAGTTGTTTTTATCTTACACATTCCTAAATTACACCCAAAATGTTGAGGTATGAAAATTTTACGTCTGTGTATGTGGTCGACTAATATTAAGTTGTATGTTCTACAAATTTATTGAAAACTGAGCTTGGGTGCAGTACTAGTCTTTTCCTTTCTTCCTGTGTTTGTGTAGTTGCGGGTCGCCAAAATTAACTCCTACTAATCTCCTCCTCCTTTGTTTCGTGATAGCAGACAGAACCTCGATCTCTACGCGGAGGCAGGCTTCGGCGGTGACGAATGTGACCCCGCTGTAATTTATGGAGACAGGCGCCCGCGCGCGCACGTTGTCGTTATCCTATCAATTACGCACATGATCAGTCTGCATCATAAGCTGCCCGTCCCACTGTCGAGTCCCCCTGCTTCTGCTCGCGCTCGGCAGCAGTGCTTTGTCACAGGATGCGGAACCACACGTTTTCTCTTCCGTTGTCACAGCACTTGAATTCGCAAATTAGCTGTTGAGAATCTTCACACAGATTTTAGTTTTGAAAGGGAATATATTATACTTGAGGATTTGGTTCAAGATTGCGGTCTTTGTGTGTAATATTTTACTCGGTGTTCCATCGACTTTTAATTTACCGAAGGTAACTCGTCATGTTTGCACAAAAATGTATCTTAAAACCAAGAAATGTTCCTTTGTGATTGGTTATTGGGTAGGTCCGTAACATTTTTTATTATCAGATATTTGAATCTTCGATACATAGGTACATCAGAATGGCAAATAATTTAGAGCTACTGAAAAAAACGTTTTAAATGTGATTTATGCGAGTAATTGTTCGACCAAAAGAAAGTATTTTCAGTTCAATTCGGTAAGGCAGTTTATTTACAATTGACAGTAGAAGATAAGGAAATTTATCTTTGAATTTGTAGACGAATAGAAATGCAAGCGTTACAGAGTGTTATTTAGAGACTTTCTTATCATAAAATCAGTGATTTTTCGTGTTTATTGTATTAATTGAGAGTGACTTACTGAAGATTAATAGTTAGTATTTCCCACAAATTAGAAATATATTGGTTTTGTGCTTTTAATTGTATAATTGATAAAAAATAAATTATTTTTATGTTGACACAATTAATTGTTAAGTTGAACAAAATATCCTCATTTATTTATTTCCATATTGTCATACTATACTGTATATTGTACACTTAAATGTCAAATTGACTTAAGGAAAAACATGTATGAGAAAGTTGTTAATGGTTTCGCACTTTCAGTTTCTTTTTTAATTTTCTACTTGTACCTTTTATTTGACTAAGGTATAATCAGTAAAGGTTTGCTTATTGTAGAAATTATCTACTAAAACTGTTATTGAATATTGTATTTGTGATTTATGATAGTTATGGGTATTTGTTTTAAGTTAAACATTACTTAAGTGTGTTAATTTTAAAAGAAGCATTAATATTTACCGTGTAGTTTACGAGTAATTAGTTTGAATTAATCTCACATTCGCTTTATCTGAATCACACATAGTACGGAAAAGGGTTCAGTTTGTGTTAAGATAATAATTAAACTTGTGAACTTCTGAAATCGGAAAAGATCAGTATCATATTATATTTCTACTACATCTTCATTATAATATCAATAATATTAAATTAAATTGGTATGCGACACAGTACTCCACTAGAATTGTATAAAATAATTTTGAGCATGAAAAAAAAGTGTGCAGTATGGAAAGCCTCCGTGTTTTTGCGGTCTTGAATATTGTATCGTGTTTTTAGATCAAAAGAGAAAATGGTGGAATTCTGGCCATCCAAATAAAAAAATATTTTTAAATGCCCATACGTGTGCGTTATAAACTGCTTCATGACGCAGTCACGCGAGCATATTGCGGCGGATATATAATTTTATATCGACTCGCTTATTGGTAACGAAGAGAATTTTAGTGAAAAGTGCCCACCCATTCCTCGTGTTTCAGAAGACTTAATTTCCGCTGCGTAATTCACTCAGATTACTCATCAGTTGCGACTTTCCTCCAAGCACCACATCGGAATTATAAAACGGCGAGTCGTAACGACTTGATAAAACAGTATGGCATGAAAAAACGGGTTTAATTGTTTTGATTGAACGGTGTCAGATTAAATATTATGAAGGAACGATGCGAACTTCCTACCAACCGGTGATAAATCACGCTAGTAGAAGTTAATTGGTTATTAATTTTTGTTACCTCAAGTAACCGAATTAAGCTTTAAATTGAGTACTTGCTGTTACCTTGTTTTATTGTTTTAATGTGAAATCATAATGCATTGCTGCCTCATTATTCATTGTCTTTCATAATTAAGAATTATATCAAGTGAAAATAACACTAAATTATTTACATTGGCAGTCTACTTTTTCTTATAAAAAAATGTTTTTGTTAATTAATCTACTTCAAACGTAATGAAAAATGAATAGTTTCCTTAAATTTATTTCTTGTGTTGAACTATTTCGACCTCTAACCAAGTAAGTGTTCCATGTGAATAAATAATAAAATCCATTATTTTAAGTCAAGTATTCCTGCAACTTCAACTATAAGCAATTTGCTATTGAGCGGTCAAATCCATGTATTATTTTTATTGTTCTTTCATTTTTCGTATTTCCACATACGCGTCGGTGATATAATGTCTACTATTTTTCTCTTTAGCTTTCTTACCTTCACTGTCCTTCTGTCTCATTTCTCTATTGGCATTCTATATTCTTTGATATGTCATTGACATTTTACAACTCCGTTTTCTTTTGTATCCTACATTAATCATCAATTTGCGCTGTAATGGTTACGAACAGTGTGTTGTTTCCACAAGGCATTTTTACTAACATTGATTTTCATCTTCGTAGTGTATTTAGCATTAACATAGATCTTTAAATAATTCATTTATTCTCAGAAGTATCTTCCTTATTTTAAGAACCTGGTGTAAAACCTTTTCAATTCACTCCTTATTCGAGGTCTTTTTTAACACTTCCGTTTGGTATTGTTTGGTTTAATTCTCTTTTGTTAATTCTAAACTTCTTACTCGTATGATAAAGTCAGTCAAATGAACCCTAGCTAACCGTTCCATTTTCTATTCACTGTAATGTATTTTCTGTTTCGCGACCTCGTATTTTGGAAGTTTCACCTTGTTTCCTGCATCTCACTTCGCTCCAAAGTTTCTCAACTGACCATTTTTATTTTTGCAATGAAATTGTTATTAAATACGACCCAAATTAACTGTGAATTTTGTGTGTGGAATTCAACTGAGGTCGTGTCATATGTGTATCATTATTAGGATTTATTTCTTAAATCTATTATTGTTAAATATATTATACGATCTTGGTTGGGTGTAAATAGTATAATATCAAATTAAATGTTCATCCACCAGCCTTTGTTGTTGTAAATACGTAAATAGTATTATTATCAGATAAATTACTTTTAGCCCCAATCTCTCCCTTCGGGGTTAATGGAAAATTACGTTAATATATATCTCTTGAGATAATACTTTGGAAAATGAAATTATTTGAACGGAAGTAGCAGTCCGGTGATTTTTTTTTCAATCCAATAAATATGTTTTGTATTTTACATGGGACTTCAGAATCGTCTTAAATATGTTCACTACCTGTACCTGAGATTCAGGTGGAAGTGCTAGAGGGTTACGTAGGGTAAGAAATATTACGAGACAGAAAAAGGAAGTTAAGTACGAACAGTTGTTTAGTAATGCAAAAAAAAATATTTTTTTAGTAATACAGTTGTGGTGCATTCTTCAAAAGTGATCCCCGCAGGGGGTTCAGTTTCGACTGAGTATGGGTTTGGCAAACCCACGACCCCGAGCTGGGGACTGGTACTGCGCCACCAAACCTCGGAGACCGTAAGCTCTGGGCATGCTTTCCACCATTGGCGCGATGGTGGAAAGTTATGTGTTGCAAAGGGCGGAGATGTTGCCTTCATTTGTCGGGTTGCGAGGAAGGAAGGGATCCGCCTGCGCATAGGACATTGTTCTCTCACTCATCGGTATCTCTTACTACTTGATGATGAACCCGTTTGTAAGGTGTGCAGTTATTGTGCTTCACCTACTAACTGATTGCAGAAGATACTCGAGTATACGGAGACAAATTGGTCTGGCTGCAGATTTACCAACAATTCTCGGAAATGAAAAGGTTAATGTTAATAAACTATTGAATTTTATGAGTAGATCGGGGCTCCTCCCACAAGTTCTCGGGAGGGTTGAAATTTGCATTCTTCTTTCCTCTTAATTGTCGTCTTTCCTTTCATCCTTCTTTTCTGTAATTTGAAAATTATAATTTTTAGAATTTTTGAATGATATGATGTATTGAGCAACTGTTTTCTTTTTTTCTCTCTCATCTTTGTGTTTAGATATTTGCTGAATTCAGGAGGGTTTTTTAGTGGGTATAGTCGAGATATTTGGCGAGTCCCACACACGGGGAAGAATCACTACGGCTCTTCTCTATGGTTCGAAACTGCATTTTCCCCACCTGCATGGGAGTTAATGACCTTGCTGTTGATATGCCCTTAAAGCCCTACAAGAAAAAATTCAAAAGTGATGATTAAATCACTTATCATACGCTAATGTTCCCAGAAGATAGAGAAACGGTCTTCAGACTGTGTTCAGAAGTGTTATTCAGATTCAGAAACTCGTGCTCATAATTTAAGAAGAGAATCCAGTCACCATTTTTCATATATTTTATTATTAATTCACCGATGCCGAAAGATAATTTGTCCTGACCCAATTAGTTTTCGAGTTGTAATTTTAAACTGTTCAGGTCTCTCATAGAATTTTTGTAACATCTTCTGAGAGAAACAAGTTGACCTGGAATTTAACATAATTTTAAAGGAGACGCTGTGTACGGTCCAAAGTGTTTGGAAGTAAAAAAAAAACAATCTTGCATCATTTTATTTTATAATCTGGATAACTGTTGTTGTATGCTTATCTGCACCCATCCACGACTTGTAGGCAGTTTCTTTATTTGGAAACAAAAGTGGTGGCATTGCCCTTTACAACGAGAGTAGATTGGTGTGTGTTTGTTATTCGTGGTCCTCTATTTTTCCTTATCGCCGTGGATCGTCCCACTTCATCCCCTTTCTGCGTCCCTTACAGAGGCGCGTCTGAAATGGGGTTCTGAGAGGTAATATCCCGGAAAATTGTTCAATTAGAAATTTGGTTTTGTGACTACCTCATCCTTCCTAATAATGGGAGACGCCTGCAGTTGTGACGCAGGAGAAATACTTCGGCGCGAGGAGGCAGGAGAAGAGTATGCTACTCGCGAAGAGTCATTTCACCCGGATGGAATTACCCAACTTAAATATATTGCGGCACCGGCCTGTACTTCATCGTGTCGAGCGAATAGACACACTTGTAGAAATAATATTAATACAAACCCTTCTCATGTCATCTTAATTGAAAAGGAACGAATGGATCATGTATAATGAAATGCTTTGTACTATTTCTCTCGCAAGGTTTTGAAGGCGGTAATGCAATCTCGAAATAAATACGGAAGTACCTTCCAGAAATAGATTTTGCAGATTGAAACTTTAATGAATATCATTGTTTAGAGTTTTCTTCGCGGGAATAAGTGTTGTCTCTTCTAACGTAGTAAGGCTGAAGTGGTAATGTTATTCAGTATTACTGAAATTTAAGTATTATTATTACTGAACTGCCCTCTCTCATTTCGTGAAAGTTGTCTATCGAGGAATTTTTAGGTCAACATACTTTTATTGATTTCTGCTTCTTTGACATAGAAAAATATAGAGGTAAATTCGAAGGAGGCTGCTCAGTGACTGCTAAGAGGCTACTAAGTGGAGGAATTTTGTTGAAAAGAATTTCTTTACGTTAAAATATAGTTTTATTTAAAACCATGAAATGCTAATATACAATAGGGGATGTATACAAGGATAGAAAATACGACAACAAAACTGCTTTGTTAAGTAATCAATATCAATATTAATTAATATCAAATTATTTAAAATTTTAAAATTTTAAAATATCAATAATGATAGTGGTGAAGGCGTCCTCAGTAAAAACAGTATGATCTTAAAAATGATTAAAAAATGTAAATATTGAATATAATGTAACGGATAATAAGCTGTATTCTGGTTTCATAGCTGCTGGCCACGCACTATCGCGCCAATTACAATGACGCGTAGACGTGTGTCACGACGGTTCTCGAACGAGAGCCGTGGAAAAGTAGTTCGGGAGAGGTATAAAGAGGGCGAGTTCGTTGGGTTAAGAGGTTGTTCAGGAGAACGGCTGCGAGGAGTGGCGGTTCGTGAGATGATTGAGAAAATGCTGTATACAAGAATTAGATGTTCGGTTTTTTGGAGAGACGTTCAAGGGACACGTGACGCACGTTCATTCGGACGTACGTCTGGTAGTAACCTGGGCGGCACCTGACGTACATGATTGGCGTTCTGTGGAACTTCCTATGTGCGCCTCGGGACAGTGCATACTTCAATTCGGTGGCTCATCATTGGAACGCTGCTCCAGACAATGCTACTTCTCTCCACGACCCGGCCCGATATGTTTATTCATCCTTGCCCTCCAGCTACTAGACCGAATGCTGACTCTGCTATGTGCGCTTTGATGACGTGCATATGTCTTGAAGACAATGTTTAGTTTTAATTTGAACCCAAAACCTGACACCAGTTGTCGTGAAGAGTTTTGGAGAACATTATCACGACTGATTCTAAACTAACTTAGACGCCTTGCGATGGCGAGAGAGGGAGTCTCAAGTAGTTGAACTACCCGGTCATGTCAGTTATTCTCTTTATTCTTGTTGCTGAACTTACATGAGTGAGCGCAAGCAGCGGCAGCGACCGTGGCAGATATGCAGCGAGGGTTGTAGCTCGTCAGCGGACTATCGTTATTTTGCGGGCGGGCATCAAGCGTAGCGTAAGGATCTCATTGAGGGGGAGTTGGGATCGAAGTTGAGCATCCACAAGGGCCCAAGCATTGAATGATGACGTCTAGGAATATAAACCCGGACATCCACAAGGTCCCGAGTTATGAAAGATGGAAGTCGTCTAGGAGTTATAACCGAGCATCCACAAGGCTCAAACTATAAAGGATGGAAGGAGTCTTCGAGTCATAACCGAGCATTCTCTAGGCTCCAAGCTATGAAGAAGAGAAGACGTTTAGGAATCATGGCCGAGCATCCTTTAGACCCCAAACTATAGTAGAGAGTTGGATTAGCGTACGCTGCGTCGGCCAGCTATTCCCCTTACGAGCTCTTGATGTTGCTTGTTATATTGAAAGTAATATTTACCTCCCCGAGTGTTAAATATAGTAGATTTATTCCCGATGCACCTGAAAGCTTTACGAACGCGTCCGGATGTCCGACCAGCCGGAACTACATACCCAATGAGCCATTGGCGACGTCATTCCCCGTCTACTGGTGGAAGCGACTTGCGCGGAGGAGGTGCGGCGGAACAACAGTATCACAATATCACGAAGGCAGTGAAGTATCACGACGAGTACTAAAAGGGCCGCGGCAGTAGTAATTGGAGAAGCAGTGGCAGCAGTAGCCATAATAGTAGTGAGCGACAGCGAGAGGACGGGCGAAGCGTCGTCATAGTAAACGGCAACGTGCTTCGGGCAGTTTGAGAGTAAGAGTTGGCGTAGTTAGATGCAGAGCATCGGACTCAGTTAGGGCACCGCTTCATCGAAGCTCGCAGAAATTCTGTTCAGTTGCGTCGTTGCGGCAACGGCTTGAGCAAAAATGCTCGAGATACATTGGATTTGTAAGTTGTTGTTTGAATGTTTATAAGTGTTCACGTTTACAAGTTATTAATAAATGGATCTTTTTTCTTACGAATGTCACCTTTGTGCAGAATCTTTCTTCTAGTGCCTAATTGAAAGTGATATGTCTTTATGATATTAGTAGGTCTTGGTAGGAAAGTTCATCCCAATTAATGACTCTCAAACAGGGGGCCGAGAGACATTGTGATTTCAAAGTACTGTTGATTCACATGTCTAACATTAATAGTTTTTCATGTGTAATAGAGTTAATAAGGTTCATCTCAGTATAGGGTAGTTCCGCTGAGTCTACCGTCTGCCAACGCCGCTGTCGTCTGCAGTTCGACGCGTTCCCCATTTTGCGACACATATGCAAATGTACCATAACCGTGCTCACAGATCAACAGATCTAAGGCAATCGTAATTGAGGCATCTCATGTGTGTTTTTCATTGAGGGTCTAAAGGAGAATTATTATGAAGTTAATTTTGAACTCTGTACAAAAAGAAGAAAGGTATTTGCATTTGATTCCTTCATTCTCAGAACGTTCATGAGAGGTCAAGATGAAATATTTACAAGCAGCTTTATTTGTATATACACCAAATATTATGGGGTTTTATGTCATTTTCTATGTGATAACTATATTGGTTTCATTCAATAATTGCTTAAAAACCGTTCACTCAATATGTTGAACTGACGTTAAATTTTATTGCATGTGTTTTATGCAGTTGCTGAAATGTTGTCATATTTGTGTATATGTTTATTGTTTCAATATATTGTTGTTCCTTTTTTTGGTATTTATTTATGTGGATGGTGAGATATTTCCATTCTCCTTTGATCGCTTCGCTATTTTAGCGAGAACGCCTTTACATTCTCCGTGGCGCCCAACCGTCTCAAATGGTGTTCGAGGGCAGTAGTTAGGTCATTTACGGTTGCAATAATAATGTTTAATATACCATTGCTTACGTTTTACGGGGGATGCGTAAAACATTAGGATTTCACTTCTTTAATCAATTTTTAATTCTTGAATCAACGCGTTTTTTGCTACTACTTTTGTATTTGTACTCAACTTCCACTTATATGACGATTCGAAGCAGAGAAATTAGAATAATGATGCAAAATTTACGTAGTTTTGGCTAGTAAAACTGTATTGAAAGAGGGGCGATGAACGAAGTATGTAGAACGTAAAAACCTTAGGGCAATATTAAGTCTGGTTTGCATGAGACTCTTCGTCATATATTACTGTGAATTACTTGGTGTAATTCATGTATCGTATCACGACATGAGAATAGAAAACATGTGCTCAGTTTACAATGATATATTAACTGATTTTTTGTTCCCGAGTCTGCCCAAGTCTATTCTCATACATTGTACCTGAAGGTATTTGTATTTTTTTGGTGCCGACATAACAAAATTATATAGACTTGAAATAAGAAGTAGTTGTAAAAACCGTATTTGATAATGCCAAAGTGGCTTTCAGCAATCCGAGTTGTTGCTTTGTGTCCCTTGGCTAGATGTATGTGGAATATATGCGTATATGATATCACTTAAATTTAAATAAATATCCAAATCTCTTCAGAATAATTGAAAGGAAATTTTTCTATACAAAATAGTTTAACACAATTTCTCCTCTGATCGTTTATACTCCCTAACGGGAATTATAACCTACGGTTCCCTTCATAATTTTCCTAGTAATTGGATAGTCATGTTCTCTTGTGCACAATTAATACACGTATGTACGTAATTACTTGTCTCTCCTATATCTGCACAGTTCTTCGTTTTCCTTTTAGCTGTGTTTTCTACGACTTCGTCTTATCCTTGTTACCTGATTTATTTTGTTGATTACTTTTTGAATTGTAATTCAAGTATTCATTATTTCCTTTCTCTCTTCTACTCCAATTCGTGCCGTATAATTTTTCCATATATTTTATATACTTACTTTCTCATTATTTTATGTTCTTCTATACCATTTATTGACCGAGCAAACTATGTTGAACCTTCTGTTCATTTAACAATTTTACATTGCGATAGTAAACAGTTGTGCTATTTGACAAGTTGTTTATTGATAGATGACATCTTCTAGTAGGTCCTGCGCAAAGTTTTACAACTGTTTGCTTCGACGACTTTGAGATCTTTAGCCTCGAGCAATGAATGAAATTAGCTAACTGAACTTCGCTATGTCTGTGATCCTTTAGGGCATCCGTGTCATTTCTGAAAATTGTTGCATTCTCTTTCAAAGAAACGAATATCGTCGAAGGACTATATTTGTGAGATGCGAGTTTCTCTTTTGGCGCCCTTCCCTTTCCCCTAGCACTCCCTACAACAATAACAATTCAAAATGTACCCTCCCCACGCACTCTATGACACGGATACCCCTCCCCTCCAAAATAACAACAACAAAACGCATCTTCGCATTTTGTTTGTTAATATTTTAGAAATGTTATTGATAAATATAATAAAGTAAATATATGAATAATTTAAATAATTAAATAATCAATTATTAAATGAATGATAAGCAAGGTGAAAGTGGAACTCACAGAAAACAATACAGAATAAATATGAGTTTATTGAGGTTCAGAAGGAAACCGCTAAAGAAATCAGATGACAAGAGAAATTATAATAAAAATCAACTGGCATAAATAGAACAACATTTCCATAAGAACAAAAAAAGGAATTTTTACAAGACGTTTAAACAAATAAAAACATAATCCCCTCCAAGCTTGTGCTTTAGAGGTCAAAACGAGAAAAGGGCATATAACAATAAGAAAAATTGTGAGACCTGGGCTAATTACTTTGAAAAGTTGCTAAACAGTGAACGCCCTACATCAGGACATGGATTTACTTAAATCTCTGACCAACATGCACACTCTTCCTCCGAATGTAGAAAAGATTAAGGAAAAAGTTAAATATCTTAAAAATAATAAGGCACCCGGGGAAGATTGAATAATAGTCGAAATGGGGAAATGAGCAAATGACAAATCTATTAACAAAGTGACTGAAATTATTCAGTATATTTGGACATCAGAGAAGATTTCTCCACATTGGACAACTGTGCTGATTAACCCTTTTTACCTGAGAAGGGGGATAAAATTAATGTAAATAACTTCCGAGGTGTTTCACGTCTACCAGTTACATGCAAAATACTGCTAAAGCAATATTAACTCGAGCAGAGCAACTGATTGATCCACCAATTGGTGAGTATCAAACAAATTTTAGAAAAACTAGATCATGCGCAGAACAAATTCTCGACTTCAAACTGATAGTAAAATATCTAAAATTAAGAGCAAAATTTTTTTATTATTTTCGTGGACTTCAGAAAAGCATATGATTCAATAGATACGGATGCACTATTCAAAATTCTTCTAGTAATGAGATTAGATAACAAAACAACAGCTTTAAATAAAGAAATACTAACAAACAACCGTTCCAAAGTCTAGACCTTTTGAAATTAAAACAGGGGTCAGACAAGGCGATGCTCTCTCATCTCTTCTCTTCAACAGTGTGTTGAAAAAAGTAATTGGAGAATGGAGAATGTCCGTAGAAAACAGTTGTACCGGAATTAGACTGGGATATAAAAGAGACTACCTGCTTATAAATTATCTGGCTATTGCGGATCTCGCAATCCTAGCAGACTCAGTGGAGGCCGCCTCTGTACAGATAGAACTACTGAAGGTGTTGTAAACGAATAACTAAACGCTTGACAACACAGGACATAGGCAGGGGTTTACTAGTTTATTTCAACTAGCTAACAAGGTTAAGAGGGAATGAAGATTCTTTTAAATGGATACACCTTAGTTCAAAAAACACTCACATTTATTATAACATATATTAATATTACAAATACTGAATTACAAGAGAATGATAAGTTTACAATAGTGAAGCGGTCGATTGTGAGTCGACCGCAGCTTCAGGGATTTCAACTCCAATGAAGCTATACAACCACAAATTGACGAACCTAACACTAGGTTGCAACTTGTATAAATTTAAACAGAAAGACTCATATGGAAGTAACAAATTTGAAGTATGACCTTTGAAAGTACATACAATGTTTATCTGAAATTCCCCGAGTTTTCGGGGAATGCCCCCCAATGTATTATCCCGTTATAAACAGAGTTGAGCGACTGCATTAAATGCAGGTCTCGAAAATAACTAACTTTGATTTAACAAAGATTAGAGAAAAATACATGGTAAATGCCTGCTACAGCGTAGAAGACAAATTTAAAGAAAGGTTGAATTTAGAACCTCTATACAAGAGGGAATAAACAACAAAAATGTGGTAATGTGAGATTCAGATGATTTCACATAGATTTCCGTGTATACAGGAAAATACTCAGAATTGTATGGTCTCTTCCTGGTGACCTCGTAGCTGATAAGCGTTGGAGATGCGGCGTGGTAGTGGCAGGCTGGACTGGCTCATGGTAGAGGTCAGCCTTATGGTTGCGAACTGCTTCAGGATACACGTTCAGTCAGCAATGGTTATAAGTATGGAATTGCTGAAACTGCATAGTGTTAGTATATACAAATAAGAATAAAATACACATGATGTGCGTTAAATAACAGCAGTCTAACACAACACATAAATGATCTCGAAAGATCCGAGATCATTGCCCAAAAAATCCTAATGCATTAAATGCATTAACACAACACTTTAGTAATGTATAACACGCATCCCTAGTATAGGGAATCTCGACGTTCGAAGCGAAGTGATGACATGCCTCATGTTGAGGCCGGTCTGGCGTTACCAATACGAATGGATTGTATCTAGAGATCGAGCGGCTGAAAACAGTCGCTTATATAGGCATCACAAAGAACGTCTATATTTAACACTTTGCTTGCAGCTGTTCAGTGAGCCTAGGTAATGTTGCATAGAACTCGAAGCACAGAAGCTTCTAGAAGGTTCCATCATGGAGTATGTAGTTTATCGATATATATCGATGTGTCGCATAGATCGACTACATGATCGATGCGAATCACCACTTGAATGGCGGTGGCTTTAAATGGTAGTACATATTAAATGCACAAATAACAACAAATAGAAATAAATAATTAATAACAAATAGGTAATTGTTAATAATGATTTCTACAAACTATTGGTTTGTAACAGAAGGAGCAAACAAAAAAACCGGTATCCAGATCTCTTTTCAAAAATCAAAATTTGTAACAAATATTAAGACAGTTTCCAAGGAAATTAAAACGAAGTACAGCCAAATTGATAGAATTGACAAATTCATACATTTAGTTGAAATAATTGAACAAAATGTTTCGGAAAAGGATGCCATGAAATCAGCAAGTAGCAAATTGCCTTACACGTTACAAGGACATATACAAAAATTAAAGAAGTCCATATCCCTTAATACGAAGCTTACACATTACTTAAGTCATTCGTCCGGAGGCGCTATATATTGCAGAATGTCTTACTATGAACAAGAAGACATTAATGGAGCAGTTAGAAATATTTGAAAGGAAATTACTCAGAAAAATCTTGGGTCCAATGAAAGATGGAGAAGAGTACACAATTATATACACAATTAGGAAAAGTAGAATTGCCTTATACGGACACCTCAAAAGAATGGATGACAAAAGACGGTTGACAAAAGATAAAACAAATTGTTTTATTATTTTGGATGTTGAGAATGGATATAACTGGTTTAAGGAGACTGAGAAAGACATGAAAGAACTTTGTTTTGGTACTGAGGATATACAATCAAGAATAATTTTTCGGAAAACATTGCAAAGGTATAAAGGTTTCCGGCAAAAGCCTAAGAAAAAAGAAGTGTGCAAGATGAACGGAAGAACGAAAAGATAAGCATAGAAAGAATGAAGGAGTGGTGGAAAGAGAAGAAGAAAGGAAAACCCAGTTCAAATGAAAATAGTCCATAGTGACTCATACGAATGGTAATAGAAATAATGAATAATATTCTAATAAATAACATGTAAATAATAAAAAATTATACACCTCGATCCACTGAGAAGATACAAAATGAAATTTAAATAGATTATTAGGTATGAAATTATAATTTTCAGTGACTGAAAATAAAGTGACAGATATGGGAGTTAAAATTTCAAAAATTTTGAAATACCGTTTTCAACTTCCATAACTATTCGAATAAATATGCGTCATATTCAGAGGTTGAGTATGGAATTGGACTGTGGAACTGCTTTCAAGATGCATTACTGTTATTAATTACTTATCTTAGTTGTTTTAAATTTAATTCTAAGTTAATTTTTAAACTTATGGTATTATTTTCGGACTTGTTAAGGTCCCTTGCTATGTCTAACAGTTGTGTTGCACAGTGATCCATGTCACATGTTTTACTACTGAGTTTGTTTCATAGACATGACTAAGAAAAAAAAACGCAACGAACTTTGAGGCACTGAATGAAATATAAACACTAAACAAATATATTAACTTTGAATATACAGCAAAAAGCGTTTTAACACAGCAACGCACTCTGACTCAGCAATTCCGGATCAGACTCAGCAATCTAGAACTCTACAGTGCTCGCAACGAAAGAAAAGAAATGAAGTTAGAGTCTACGTGAAAGTAGAGGAGCCAATGCCAGTATTGCGAGATTGCAGACTCTTCCCCTCGCTCTAGACACATGGGTGTTTTCAACGGTATCAACGACGTTTAGTTAGCTTCTCAACAGTGTAGAGCAGCTTCGTGTGGGCGGTGCCGCAGACCATCTGAAATGAGGTGAACTACGCTACGCAACCCCCGCAGCAGACATACGACAACAACTCGCTTTCGCTCCATTGGTTACAACACGTTATGTTTTTCGTTGTGATGACCGTAGAACGGTAAATCGTCTATGCAAATCAGAATCAATATAATAGAAAATTAAGCATTTCATTGAACAGAATTGCGTGATAGCATACCATTG
>NNCF01129032.1:392559-446417 GCA_002313205.1 Laupala kohalensis
TATATATATATATATATTTAGGTTTTAGAAAAATTTTATTTGTCTTGGTATTAAAAGCGATTAATGTGAATCTCCGGTTTTGGAACTAGAAGAAATTAGTCGGTTATATATCGCACTTCAAAAACGTCAAATAATTGCTTGAGATATTTCACACCTAATTTGGTAAAACTCACCCCAAGGGTTAAAATAAGCGTTCAAGAATTGGAAAAGAAAGACCTATGATTTTCGCTGGTAGTAAGACATGGGATATACTGCGGCAACAGGAACAGAAGAAACTGAACTATATAGATACATAATGTGGTAAAATTTCGGGACTATTGAACCGTGGTTCAGATGAAGCGTTCTTCTACACAGACGTTTCGGTCGCAACTGCGGCGGTCATCTTCAGTGTCTTGGTCGACATGGGAGCAAGCTTTTCTTCAGCGGTGTCCCGACAGCAACTGATCTGGCAAGTGGAAGCCTGCATTCTTGTAGAGATTCATCTCACTCCTGCAAAAATGGATTTTGGATGATAAATACAAAGTTACTGCCCACATGAATTATATCACTGAAAAAGAGAAGAAAAGTGTTTTATATCAATTTAAGGGTAACGTTTTCAAAAAAAAAGAAGTGTTTAACAGTCTCAGAATTGGTTTGAAAATCTTGGCAGTAGACTAAGTTATTGGTTTCAATGTATAGGACAGATATAATATGACAATCAGAAGACAAATAGAGTAGACAATGGTATGCGAACACGATTATTCATCTGCTTATGACAAATATGCTGGGAAAATACAACGAAAGAGAGAAGTGTATATACATCATCAGTGACATCACGTATGCTAATATAAACAGAATATAGTTGACTGCAAGTAGAGAAGTATTGAAATTATTTATCGGTCATGGGAATTTGGCATGTTATGTAAAGAAGAGTGATAAAGGAGACGACGAAAAATGAATCTGCGGGAAGGGAAACGATTATCGTGACCATGTGTTGTGGGTTATATGATGTAGAGAGGTGGGAGTATGTAATCCAGATGATCGTATGCCTTACGGTGACATGGCACTGTGGTGCGATGTATTAACGACGTAGAAAAACATTTTTTTTCTGTATAAAAACATTCTTAGAAATATCGAAAATAAAAATGAACTGAAAGAGTAATAATCCCACTTAACGACGATTTTAAATCCCTCTGTAATATTTTCTAATAAGAATCAAATCCTCTTGATGATTTCCTCCTACCGCTTTCAGAACATTTCCCATACTCTTAGATTGTCGCGTGTGTTTGTTGATTCAGTTCAACGAGTCTATCTTACTAAATAGGAGTGCTGAATATTTATTGTTGATAGTTGTAGAAGTATCAAGGATAATCATTAAAATACTTACAACAAAAGTCTCATCGCCCTCGAATAGAATGTTTTCAGTTTTTATTATGTTCTGAAAATGTGTTTCTTTGTTTCAGGTAAACACCTCATTACATATACTACATTTTAAGAGAAGAAAATTATTTTTAAAGGTATGTTTAAATTTACGGTAATTATGTTTAACCATCTTTATTTAAAACAATCTACACAAGCTTAAGTAATAATAACTCTTTATTAATGAGATATAACTAAAATTGTTGAGTAGCGATCAACAATGTTAATAACTTCTATTGATATAATAACGAATATCGAGTATGAAGTTTTCGTTTTTACCAATTATGATGTGAGAAGATTCTAGTCATGTTAAATTTTCTCCAGGAACAAAAATCGTTATCACTCATACGAGAGAACTGTATAGAAGATGACGCGAATCAACCATAGATAACCTCCTGAAGATAAACATTGTATTACCGTCGGAAACCGGAACTCGCCATCCCCTGCCTGCCTTTCCTCTTACTTATGCACCTGTTCATAGAAAGTCGCGGTCCAACGTACTCGTTTGGCTGGAGTAAAGGCGACGCGCATGGTAGCGCGGGCAGTGGCTTTCATTAATGAAATTTCGTGGAGTTAAATGGCCCGTAAATTATGCATTTAGGGCCCGTTGCTGGAGACCCCGGACCGCCTCAGAGTCTCGGGCTGATTGGAGCGTACGCTTCGATGTAATTAAACTTGGTGGGGGAGGTAAAGCAGTGATTGAGGTGGAGCTTCAGTCGAGGGTTGCAACGACTCGTGCTACATGCAGATTTGAGAGCGTGGACTCAGTGGTAGAATGTAAAATTGCTGAGCGCTTGTCTCATACTCCGAGGCGAGGTCTGCGTGCTCCGAGGAAGCGCAAATCGGAAGCTCTTGTGTGTATAGTTGGATTGACGAGTCTTCATCCGCTGGGAACGACCTGAGCGTCCGAAAATCTTGATCGGATCTGTTCTTTTTTCCATCTCTTTTCCATGTAATATATATTACATTAATCCATTCCAGCAATGTGAGAATATGAAACTTACTTTCTTGGGTATTGTATATTTATATCAAACTAATATATTTATACTGCAAGACTTAATTGTTATACGAAGTAGTTGATATGATTAAGTTTGTGACGCTTGATATTGGGAATTATTAATTTCTTGTGAGTCTCCTATGAAGGACTATTTTATTCCTTTTTAACACCTCACCCTTTTTAACATATTCTTCCTACTTATTTGAAAAAAATATTTAGTCTGATTTCTTTTTCAAATCTTTAGAACACTTTAAAGGTTATGATCGGTTCCCAGATAAGCTTAACCAGTCGTCGTTCAGATGTTTTACATGGATAAGTTCATCGTAAATTATCAATGTTGTGTTGATCGATCGGTAGTAATCTGTTACTGATCTATCAATTCAACAAAACTACGTTTCACTAATATTAAGTGATCAGTAATCTGGTCACACATGACGAAATCCTATTATGCATCCAATTTCCTTGTACTATTAGTCTGTTTATTTGAAGCAAGAAGTGTCCTATCTCGAGCAACTGTTTTTTAATTATTTGAAATTGAATTCAAAATTGTTAGTTGTTTAAGACAGAATTTCTTTAATTCTTTGAAATTCAAGAAACCAACTTCAGAGTTCTTAAGAGTCTAACCGAACAAGAAACTTCTTGGAAGAGCCCATGCGAGATCTGCAGTTTCCTCCGAGACTTCTCTCCACTAACTGTCGAGATTCACTGAGTTTTATCGAAAGGTTTAGAACTCCCTTCGGATCGTCGTCGATGGTCGCTTGAGAACTTCCCGACGTCGCCTCCGTTGTTTTGGAAATCTCGGGAGTAGTTTCTTGGTGGTGTCTCCACCGAGACCTTGTGGATATAAATCCTCGCCCGGGTTGCTTAATTGGTCTCCAATGGACACTGTAGTTATAGGATACTGTTGGAGTGGAAATGGATGTGGCGAAGGATTAAGAAGTGCCGAAGAACATATGTAGTACTCTAGCGAAGTATTTTTGTATTTTAAATGTGCTCAAAAAACAAATCCTTCAGAGAAAACAAGAAGCGATTGTACTGGAAGAAATGAACACTAAATATACCAAGAGACTTTCCAGAAGTCACGTTTTTATTGAATATTGAAAGGTAATAATATCGTGATTCAACATACTTATACTAGCACAAACAATATAATCATGACACAGAAAGTGTGCTGGAAAATTACATTCTGATGATTCTAAAGTACCATTTCCTTCAATTACCGCTAACCTTACCAAATTATTTCTACCCTCGACGTAGGGTGTAAGCTTCCGTACTCGATATCCTGAGTTCTGAATCTTATATTTTACTCATTTTTTACATTTGTTGACATCGGAATCTGCAGTTTTTTACTTCACCATTCCCTATCCTCAGACTAGACATCAAAACAAAATTACGTTGCGGACTTGTAACTAAAACATGCGTTTTCCAGAAATCAGTTTTTGGTCTTCATCTAAACGAAGACTTCTAACCAATAAGAAAGTACCTCTAGGAAAATTTAATAATAGTGGTATTATTAAAAGTTTATTAGTAGCTTTTGTGGTTCAATCTGTGGTTTTTAAGTTGTGAGAGGATGTCGACGACTAGAGCGCATTCAGATCGCCAGATACTTGAATAGTCGACGGGGTGTCGAACTCTATTAAATGTGGGAAAACCGCGTTCCAGTAGTCGACACCCTTTCACACCTTACTAACAACAGTAATTATCAAGCCTCCGTACTATGAAGATCAAAGAACTTAGATAAATGATCTTGGATGAATGTGACTGAGATGAATGATCATACGTGATGATTTAAAGACCTCTCATTGCCTCATTTCCGTCATAAACTGTATAGAAAAAAAACTAATTTCTTATTAAGAAGACATTGAATATTGTGTAAAAATTAATACCAATTCGAAAAAATATCTGAAATATTATCACTTGGATCTAAAACCCGAAGTGTCGAGCACCCGTGCACAATACAAATATTTTTCTAAAAGGTTCTTCTTGTTCTACCTCTTTGCCAAAATTTTGTTGTTCTCTTATGCTACTGTTTTATGCACATTATCCTTCCCACATATTCCTCGGTTAAACTGTAGCCTGTCTCCGTCTGAATATAGTTTGTAGAGTCATCGACAGTCAAATTTCCTCTTTTTATCATATACCTTATTCGCTATCCTCTTTCTTCTTCGGTTATCTCGCATCTATGTATCACATATGCGCGTCCCGTTTTATATTACATGCACACGAACTTCATCTGTTCTATGTTGCTTCCTTGTTCCGCACCAGACATCCACATTCTGCAGTTTAGTAGTAGATAGTCATATACTTCCCTCATTTAAAGTTTTAGATTTCTCTGAATTCTCTGTTAAAGCAAGGCTTTATACGATATAATAACACAACCGATAAATTTTTCCCTTTTCTCAAATACTCTTAAATACGGAAATGTTATTCCCTCACTAAACATTTCCAATTATCGTTAAAACGTAATATAGATCTTTGAAAATTTTATTTTCAAAAAGTGATACGTTTATGAAGGTTTTACTTTCTCATCTACGCAGTGTTTAGAAAGTATTGTAATTGCGAAAAAATTCGAAAGCGAGATTCTGACGGAAATATCCGTTTAGGTGGTCCCTGATTCTGAAAAAGTAGGTTTTGGCGTATCATCTGTCCATCTATACGTCTGTGCGCGGTGATTTTGAGTAAATGGATGCAAGAATTTTATTCACATTTCGTATAAACATCTCATTATAGACTTTTTCGTCACTATGGTGCAGACGGAGAAACGTTTATGAGAAAGTATGTGCAAACATTTTGCACCATTAGTTTAACGAATGTAAAGGAAGAACGCGCCGAACAAGATGCTTGGAAAGGAGTTTGTCTTTAATGTAATGGAAAGGTAGAACACGAAACCCAACCACGTATTGACAAGATTGCAACGGTGTGATCGGGGGATCAAAACAATTCCCATTGAAATTTTGATGAAGCACCGCAGCATTCTATGTGATCAAGAAATGTCTCTGAAAGAGTATAGTTAACATGATGTGCTTAATATACAGTGCGGACGATGTGTACTCGAAACAAGAGTTAGTACACAAGAGAACAACAAGAGTTAGTAGCATAAGAGAACAACAAAATTTTGGCAAAGAGGTTGAACAAGAAGAACCTTTTAGGAAAATATTTGTATTGTGCACGATGTGTACTCGAAACAAGGTAGATTATGAATTGTTCCGCAAGAATTTGTAAAATGTCTGCAAGAGATGGTATTTACCAGCTCTGCAATAAAAAAGTGGAATATTATAATATATAAGATTTATGTTATCAAAAGGAGCAGATAAAGGGTTTTGTGAATGACTTCCAATGTAGCCAATCACGAATAAGTGCAGATTCTATTATTCATGCTACTGTAAACTATGTGACGCTCCTTTTCCCTCGTGATTAGGTAACATATCTTTCGTGTTTCGAATCAAATACACCTCCATACCCATACTTAGTCATAGGACCCACAATTAATGTTTCGTCGTTGAATTCCACCATTTTCTCTCCTTTGTTAAAATTATCATCTGGCCACATGGCACCCATAGCAATGCTTTATAACCTCTCAGGTGAGTAAAATTATACGGTTTATTTTATTACATTATTTATATTCAAGTATTCAATTTTCATACGCACTCAAAGAGGGTTATTTTAAATATAGAACGTATGTTAGCTTATATGCTACTTTTTCTTTGGCATAAACGCTATGATTCATGGTCACAAAACTGAAAGCAACGTTCATTTATAATTATTAATAACCTAAAAATATTAAAATGTCACTGACCATTATGTATTGAAGTAATTTAATCGGAATATGGTTAGAAAAATATTCTTCGGTGGAAAATATTCTCCTAATAAATTGCAATCAAGAAATCTGGTTAATCGTTTTGCTAATTTTTTAAAAAATTGTACCATTGTTAATGCTTTCCCCACTTCTTCGATGTATTTATTGTTACTCTAATGATGCCAATCGACGTATATGGAAATACTTTGAGTTAACCCCTATTTTTTTATTATCCAAACTTATTTTCATTATTCATATGAAATTGCCTGCTAATTGTTTAACATATTCACTGATATAATATATTTTTTTACTTACTCCCTCTAATTTCGGGGGTTACAAAAATCTTTAAGTGTTTATTATCTACTCATATTCTTGAATCACTTTTGTAAAAATATAAACTGCTGCAGAGTAAAACTTGTATGACGCGATGAGTAATCACCCATGTATGGAAGGGTGAAACTCGTTATTGTCTATTTTGTATTTCCCCGGTGTTCTTACTTTCTCATATACGTAGTATATACAAAATATTGTAATCGTGAAAAAATTCGTAAACGAGATTTAGATGGAAATAATCGTTTGGCGATCCCTGATTCTGAAAAAGTTGTTTTTGGCATAACGTCAGTCCGTCTCTGCGCAGTGAGTAAACGAATTCACTTCACTCGTCAATTCCTGCCCCTTCCTCTTCCAGACCGGTCTACTGCGTTTCCCCCGATCTCCTTCCAAAATAGCGTCATCTTCAATTGAGTCCTTTATTGCTTCCATTCGAGTGCATGCTTTCGTGTTTCCTCGCCCTCCCCACGAGTAATTTGACGCTGTTCTATAAGCACTACATCTCAAAAGACAAATACATTGTATTCTCGCTAATATTTTACAAAGATAGTTAGTTCGTAATACCCGATGACATATCTCACACCCATATGTGTAAACCGGTATCTTTACATAACTGTATAAGCCCTTTCCTATCGACATTGAATTTTATTGAGTCCTACTTGTATTAATGAAAAGTACTTTATCTTGTCCAGTAAATAATATATATGTCGGTCAAACTTCATTCCTTTATCCAACTTAATTCCCAGGTAGATATGATCTTTCACGACTCCAATTTCTCGTAACTTTCTCGTAACTTCAAAGTACGTTCTCTCTTTCCTGTATTTATCTTTCAAAACCATGGCACAAGGTTCGTCTGCAGCAATTTCCAAGTCATCATTTTTGCACTAATTGTCACATTTATAATACTGTATTCCCTTTTTGCTTAATTTCTCTTCGTGATCTTCCTTCCAGGAAGCTAACGATATCGTCAGCATATGCTAATATTTTGTAGCCGTTTCTTAGGAGATTGTTAATCGTTAAATTCCAAAATACGGAACTTCATGAGACCCTTGCGGGCAACCTTTGTCCATGACCCATAAGATTTTTTCGTCTCCTTTTCTATAAACAACGTTCGGTCTTCAAAATAGCTTGCAAATATGTTATAAAGATGGCCATTGATCTTTATGATTTTTAGCTTTTCTATTTTTAATAAACCATGGAGACTTCAAGAGATATTTGAAAAGATCTAACCTAGTAGATGATGACACGTGTGATTGCGCACAAAATTCGGAAATACGCGAACGTGTATTTTGGGAATGTTTATACTATGGGGAAGAGAGAGCAAGATATCTGAATGAAAAATGAAAACTGAAACAGTGGTGAGTACGCTCGGACAAGAAATGATTAAAACGGAGAGACGATTTGAAAATTGCAAAGAATATGTAGAAGGAATAAAAAATATAAAAAACGGATTGAAAAGTAATTGAAGAAGATCCAAGAGATAATGTCATGGAATGTCTGAAGATGGAGACACGACTTGGAACAAATGAAAAAAAAAATGAATCAGTTTAATTCGTATTTACGGTAGAATTTATTTGTTGTCAACGCACGTTATCTATTTTTTTTACTTTAGAACAAAAGGTACATGAAGGTCAAAGTACTCTTTTCATGTTTCTCAAAAACGGCTCCTACGATTTTGCTTAAATTTTCTGTACGTAAAGTACAGTTAGTATACATTACTCCCATATTAGCGGCATTTCGCCGGAATGTTTTGTATAGACGCAGTGAAATAATTTATATCTGCTACACTTACACATTAATGTTTCAAGACTCTTGAATAATAATTAGCAGTGTAAATCGATCAAGCAGACGTAGAATACACTTTTCGTGAACTGAAAAGGAATATATGAATGATAAAATATATTGGAGGACAGCAAACGCACTGCAGATACGAAAATACATCATTTTCTGTCTACAACGAAATTACATTTACATAACACTTTTACTATATTTTTAAGATTGATATGTTTTGAAATAATATTCTGAATGTTTATTTTACTTTCAAATAAATGACAGTAATAAGTTCATCTAGCGTCTTTGAGCATGAATAGAGCACTGGAAGACGACCAAAATATAGAAGACCACACGCCAGAAATGACCCTTTCGCTATATAATTTTTTCTCACTCTATACTGCAGACGAAAAACGTATATGAGATAGTATATGCAATGGTTTTGCACCTCTAGTTCTATTTATTATTTTGCATTTTGTCCTCCCATGTATGTTTAGCTCCTAAATAAGTTTACTCCCACGTACTATATCTTTCTATTATTCCATTTCCTTCAGAAGTCTCTATTCAGTCTTACTTCATATTAACTTCCTTTTTTTCATTTTCCTTCCCTCATTCTCCGACATCCTTCCGTGCCCTTTCGAAGGTTGTTAAAGACTCACAATGCAGATTCACTTCACTCGTCAATTCCTGCCCCTTCCTCTTCCAGACCGGTTATTCTGCTTTTCCCCCGATCTCCTAACCAAATAGCGTCATCTTCAATTGAGTCCTTCATTGCCTCCATTCGGGTGCATGCTTGCGTGCTTCCTCGCCCTCCCCACGACTCATCTTCCGGTCCAGCGACCGTTCCTTCTCCGCCGGCGCGGAGTGTTGAGGACAGTGGCACCATCGATTTTGACATTACAGGCGCGTTGCAATCGGGTGCGACGCTGCAGGCCTCTGTGTAATGGGTTTTTAATGTGGTGGTGTGGAGTATCTTTGCCGCTTTCCACCTGCCCCTGCCCTCGCTACAACATCTTCGAACTTGGACTAGGTGCGTGCTCTGTTCCAATCAAATTTGCATTTCAAGTTGCATATTCCGATTCCTGAAATTTAACTTGTTATGTGAATGTAATTGAGGTGAGATGGCATTTTGTCCTTAATTAAATTTTTGAAGACATGTTTTCGAAAAAGCAAATGATATAAAAGATATGAAACCAGCAAAAATATTTTGTTGTAAATACACAACGATGTAGTATGTGCTATATTTTCAAGGTTTGGAAATAAATGTTAATTTTATTTTCAGTTTAAAAAAAATTATTCTCCCATTCGTTGTGTTACTTTACGTTGACTATTTTTTTTTCAATTTAATAAAACTCGAGATTCTTTTTGCCGTTCGTTTTGGCTTTTTATGTATGTGAACTTGTCATCTCGTTTCATCTTTTCAATCTTATTCTTTGTTGCTCAGTCATTGTGCTGGACTCAGAAATAACGCCTATATAGGATGATTATATAGTGTATTCAGTTGATGCATAGTGTATTATTGTATACCGATGATAGTATACTTAACATGTTGGCTTCATAGTTGCCCTTTTTATTTTCAATAGCGTGTCCTATGCTTTGTTTCATATTTAAGTATAACAGTTGCGGCTGCGCCCCTCGACAAACATCATACCGATGAACAATCGTTACCTATTCTCTTCGCAGCAAAAGAAAAGTAATGAGGGAGGAGCCTACAAACCACGTGGAAGTTGAGAAGCCAATGCCAGCATTGGGAGATTGCGGACTCTTCCTCCGAGACCCGACACGCTGTGGACACGTGGACGTTCTACTCATGTCAGCAAAATCTTACGTTGAAATAAAATACGCTACACGTGTTTGTTTTCCATCGAGGGTTACAAGGGAAGACGTATTTTTTGGGTGTTATTGAAAAAATTTATAATAAAGTAGTAGTTGGCTATTGTCTTTGAATTCTATTTTAGAATTAAGTTAATTTAAATTCACGAGTTGAGTTAATTAATAAAGAGGGTGAATATTACGATTTTCCATAAAATGTTGTAGAATTTTTTATGGGGAATTAAGCTTCATGATTTCCCAATGTACAGCACAGATAACGTCTGTTGATCCTTACCAATCAGTTATGCAAAGCTAATTAGTAAGTGCGTTTTTTTTAAACTAGCTACGAACATATTACAGATACTTACAGTTGACTCATTTCTTTGCAAATTATTTGTTCTTTGATCTTTTCATGAATTCTCTGGTTCATATTGTGTTAGTAGAGCTAACTTTCATTATTTGATTGTTTATTACTACGTCAAATATAGTTGTGTTTTAAACACTTCCTTTCTCTGATTGTCATAATACATTATACACGGAAAATAAATGATACATTATTCTGATATTTTAAGGTACTGTCGATGTGTTCTCGCGAAAACATTTTACTTGCATAATGGGCTAGAAATTTAGACCTGAAGAGGAGGTCGTATCTGGACCTTGAAACGTCGTCGTCCATCCAATTCAAGATAACTTATAATATGTACAAATTGATGTTGACATTGATAATGAGTGACTGTTAGTGAAAAAAGAACATATTAATAATTGATTGTCTATAGTATCACACTTAATTTTATTTTCCTTGTATAGTTGTCTGTTTAAATGAATATTACTGTTCATTTTATGATTTAGACTTGATAATAATGCGCTGGTTTTGTGCCATAAAGATACTCAATATTTTATTATTAAATACGTAGAAAAATTCAGTGTTCCGATGTAGCACTGTAAGAAACGAACTAAAAAATATTATATGAAAAACAAATTTTAGAAATGTTAATACATTATGAATGGAACGTCTATTTGTTAGGAATTAATTTTCTAATATTTTATCCTAGGATTTTCTTGATATTGTTCGAAAAGATCAAAGTGAGTACACAACTGTAAAGAAGTAATGAACAATACTAATATAATATGTGATAAGTGGCACCACGAAATGTTAATTTTAAATGAGTGTGCAGCTTCTATATCGTGAACAACACGTTTTTTGGAGCGTGCAGATTTAAACGATAAAAAGATGGGTGAGCGTTTGTGGTAATGAACCTAATTTCAACCGTAAATTTTCGTATTATTACATTATAATGCAGTCAAATTGAATAACCTACAAAATCTGTAAAAGTTGTCCTATTAAAATGAGACAAAAACTGAAGTATTTATAAAATTACAACCATTTACTTGGAGATTATTTTGTTTGTTTAAAAATTGATAAATACATTCTCCATAAATGAAGTAGGCCCTCGCTGAACCGGCAGAATTTGATATACCAGGTGGGACGGCGGGTTTTTTAACTGACCTTTTGCCGAGAGGACACACGATATTCCTGAGATAAGCTTTTCCACGGGTTATAGCAGCCCATGTGTGGGTGTCGCGGCATACCGTCTGGAATGGGTGGTGTTATGCTAGGTCACCCCTCGCAGTAGACATATGACAACCCCGCGCTTTCTCTTCATTGGTTACATCTCAATATTCTTTTTTGGTGCGGGGACTATAATCTGCTTCTTTTACACTATGTAGGAAAAAAACTATAAATATTAATCTGAAGTGTTTCTTGTGTGAGTTCTGTCATTGTTCGTATCGTGTAATTCATCTCCTTCATGTCCTTCACTTGTATTGACCCCGCAGCCAAAGAAGGATAATAAGATATAACCAATGGAGCGAAAGCGCGGTGTTGTCATATGTCTTCTGCGGGGGGTGACCTAGCGGTACCCATTCCAGGCTGCACGTTGCTATAACCTGTGGAAAAGCTTATCTCAGGAATATCGTGTGTCCTATCGGCCAAAGGTCAGATAAAGTCCGCCGTCCCAGCTGGTATATCAAATTCTGCCGGTTCAGGGAGGGCCTACTTCATTTACGGAAAATGTATTTATCAATATTTTAAACAAACAAAGTAATCTCTATGTAAATAATCGTAATTTTATACCGTATTTTACGGGCTATAAGATGCACTTTTTTCTTAAAAAATTGCCTCCAAAATTCAGGTGCGTCTTATACTCGGAACTAATATAAAAATGTCCAGTGTTTGATTTAAAATTCTCGCCGGTCTAAAAATGACCATTTATTCGATGCCGCGGGAAACCTATCTCTATCTGCCATCATTGGATTCAACTGGCAGCAGCAGTGCACCGATGCGACGAACATGAGTTGCGGGGATTCACAAGCTTTCTAACACTGTCTCCCTCCCACCCCGCCATCACACACCCAAAACATTGTCAAGCCTATGATGCGTCATTGCAGTCTGCGGTGCCAGTGAACTTGAATTGAAATGATTTGTGTTATCGGTCAGTTCGGTTTTATAAACTAAGAATTTTTTTAGTCTGGCTTTGCAATCTAATAAAAAACGGAAAAATGTTATTTAAAAAAAATTGCTTAAAAATTAAGGTGCGTCTTATAGTCCGTAGCGTCTTATAGCCCGTAAATTACGGTAAATGCTACAGTTTTTGTGTAATTTTAATCGGATAACTTCTACATAAATTAAAGGTTATAAAATTATCTGACTTTATTCTAATGTAATAATACGGTAATTTACGTTCAAAATTAGGTTCATTCCTACAAATGCTCATCTGCATGCCTTGAAAAAACTTTTTGTTCACAATATAGAAGCTGTAAACTTATTTAACTTTAACATAGCGTGGTGCCATTGTAATTTTCTGCAAAACTAAATTGTGTTTTTAGCTAGTTTTGAAAAATAAATTGTACTTACTTATTAGTTACTAGTAAAAGTATATAATCTTATCAAATAAGTGATGAAATAAACAAAATATGACAAACAAGCTTCTTATCTATTTTACTGAGAAAACTAAGAGATTCCCTAAAAATATTTCACCTTTATTTATTTTAGTCAGCACTCTTGGCAAAATGTCAATCTCCAATTGTAACACGTAAGAAGTTATGCCAAAGTACTGATGGAACAGAAATTGAGGGGGGACATATGGGGTAGTTAATAATTATAATGATTTTATTGTCAAAATAACAGGTACAGATTATTTAGAAGTTTATTTTAATTTTTACGTTTGGTTTAACTTGTGGAAAAGAGCTATTTGAGCTGCATTACTTAAAAACTTTTAATGAAATTGTTGAAACAAATCTCAGAGACATGTATTCCACTATGTATGGAGAAAAGACATTAATTTATGAAATTATCCATAAAAATCTACAACATTTTATAGTAAATTGTAATGTTCATCCAGTATTTATTCTTTAATTCAACTCGTGAATTTAAATTAACCTAATTCTAAATTAGATTTCTTTATAGAATTCAACTACTACCTCTTTATGAACAATTTTTAAAAGAAAGAACAACGCCCAAAGAATACGCTTTTCCTTTCAATCCTCGATGGAAAACGTACACGTGTAGCATATGTTATTTCAACGTTCAACCTCTTTCCCCGATTGTGTAGGAAGGGACTAATGTGGGCGGCAGCGTCCAAATATTAGATTCTGCTAACGCGAGTAGAACGCCCACTTAAGAAAGATTCGACAACCTCGCAATGCTGGCATTGGCTTTTCAAATTTCACGTGGTCTTAGGCTCCTTCTTCATTAGCTTTCTTTTGCTGCGAGGAGAAAAAATCACTGTCCTTTGTTTCATAACCTTTCCATCTGCTTGCATCTTCTGTCCGTAGTACACTTGGCTGGGCAGAAAATCAATTCATTAATCTTTAATTAACGAAGTTAACTGTCTGTTTAACTTTTAACTTCTTAAATCATTGACGGTTTTATTAAATTTCGTTTTATTTTTCTTCTTTTAAATTGTTCTCATGGTATGTTGAGCGCTATACCTGGTCAGAAATTTGTTGTTTATTTAATAAACATGTTATAAATTTCGAAAACTAGAATTTTAGACAGAGATGAAAATATTTTTAAAAGACTAACTCTAGAAATTTTTTATAATAAAACAAATAAAAATGTAAATACACTGTTAGAAAATAATTTATGTACAAAAGACTATGACTATATTCTTCTTACTTAAATAGTAAATGTTAAGAAGTATACTTATTTGTTATGCCTGTACTGTCAATTAATGCTTATGTTACTCACATTGTATAAATCTGAAATAGTCTGAAACTTTCCTCTGACAGAGAAGGTTGCACAATTATGAACTTTCCAAATTTAAAACTTTGGCTAACAAGAATGTAGTGAAACTGGATTTTACCTTTTTTAATGGTACTACTGGTAAACCACAGGTATGATCCAACGTATTTAGTTGCTATGTACGTTATAAAATCGAAAATTATGAAATTTAGAAAGGATGACTTTATTATTATCATAATTTTAACATGTTTTATTTAATCTAGTAAGTGAATATGATACTGAGGTTATTATGTAAAAAGATATGTAACTGGTTGAATTTAGTTTGTATTTGTATTGTGATTTTAGATAGCCCTGTTGAAAACGTCAGCATAACCTCGAAACGTTCGCGATTAGCAATATTAAATAATTATAATAAGTCTCATAATGGTTGTTCTACTCACTTATGGGAGAATTCTATCCGTTCTGTGATCTGCAAATTATTGTTTAATTATGAAGGGACATAGTAGTTATTAGATGAAGTTATTTAGAAGATTCAGTAAACAAGAGACAATCAGATATTTCTTCACTGTTAACAATAAATATTACTTAAAAAAAAAATTTCTTTATCCGGTCTTGCCTACCTGCACTAAATTAGGTCTTAATGAACTAATGCGTGTATAACTAAAAAATTCTTCACTATTTGAGAGATTTCAGATTTAAAATATTCAATTAACTTTTAAATGTTAACTTTAACTTCCGGTAAATTCTCATCAACCAACTAACGCTTAAGTGATTATTAAAGTTAACGTTTAACTGATTTGTACGCTTAAACGCTTCAGGCTTTTGAGTAACGGAGTAACGTTAACGAAGTTAAATATCAGATTAACTTTCCCCGCCTCTAGTAATACATTTGTCGACGCCTCAAACCTCAGTCAAAAAGTTATTTATTGATAACATAAGTATATCGAAATAGTCCATAAAAAATTTTAAATTGTAAATTTATTTATTTATCTTGATTGTATAATGAACGTAAATAGTAGAATAAGCGAAGTAATAAAATATATCTTTCGTTAACTCAATTTTTCAAACGAAAATATTGATGACCCTCGACACACATTTTTGGTATGCGCTGTAAACCTTGTTTATTGTTTTTCTTTTTCTTTTTTAAATTTTGTGTTTTGTATGTATAATTGTTCAATGTGAACGGGAAAGTTGGGTAAAATATTTGAGGAAAGATTTCAGTATTCTAAAATTGGATCCTTTATTTACTTTTGTAGTATATTTCATGGAGGTCTATTGTGTTTGTTGGTGTGTTTCTTCCTAATTAGGTATGTTAGTACACTAAGACTACCCAAGCGTAATTCCATTTTCATCTCTCTAGAATCATAAAACGTTCATATAATTTTGCTTCCTTCGTGGCGTTCTTCAGCGTTCTGTCCCGTCGAATCAGAGCCAGGTATCCAGCACCGCAGCGCCGCATTGTGCTGAGACTACGAAGCACTCGTTTCACACCGTGGTTGTGCGCGCTAATTGCGAATCTTTATTTCGCTGCGACAGGGAACTCACTTGACTCGCAACCTGTGGCTGTTGAGATTTCAAACACATTCGCTGTGACACTTGCCAAATCTGCTTTTTGATATCTCATTCTCTTACTTTTTCATGGAATTTAAGGTACCGATTCCTCTAGCTGTGACTGCACTATTACAGCACTCTTACTCGATAATTACACTATTTCAGTACTCTTGCAAAATAATGCACCATCTTTTCGATAATGCACTGCAAGACTATTCATGAAAAGAACAATATCAAATTGTGTTTTGTAAGTAGTAATAGTTTTTTTTTCCTTTCTCCTCTCTATTTCTCGTTTATTAATAGAATATAGTTTCCACAAAATGTAATGATTGGAATACTTCGATATACGTTATAAATGCAGTGATTTTATCCTTACGACTTGACTGATCATTCGAAGGTGGGTTTTTCCCTGATTGTGGACTAACTTTGCTCTTAATTTATTAGGAAGAGGAATTTTTTTGACGCAATTATAAGACATATTTTAAACTATTTTTGTATTGTACTTACAAAAGAACCATCCGTAAAGAGTTTGCAAGATACTACTTTTGGCTTTTTACTGAACCCGTTTGATTAATGATATGTTCTTTTTAAAGTAGTGTAAATATAAAAGCTTGTGGTATTTTGACGACTTAAAATGTTTCTAATATGTTTATAATTGTATCTAATATTAAGCAACTGTAAAGAAAAAGCCACAAAGATGTGACAAATTTTTAGGCATGTTTTAAGAAAAAATGAGCGTCGTTGAGTATTTCCTATGTCTAAGTTTACTCACATACCTGCCGTCGAGGGATCTGCAGTGGCTCGATATTCTCTACCTTAAGGAATTTTTAAAAGCAGTTCCTTTAATTCACTTCGGCCCGGATCCGTGATAGAATCCGATCTAGAGTACACGTGGTTATATGGTGACGCAAGTGTCACTGGCGAGTCCTGGGAACGATGATGCTAATGAGGTGTAACGGATTCTGGCGTTATGAGGCTCATATAAATTTACGTTTACGGGTAATTTTATGTAGTACGTGACGCTTCCCACGTGATGGTCGGTTGGTGCGTGATTCGGAACGAGGATGCGGCACGAATAGTATTTGAGGGAAATGTTGGTAGATCATGTTGGGATGAGTAGTTTCTGTAGAGGGTTGGTGCTCGGTTTCGTCCTAGAAGGTGTGTTCGTGAACTCCGTAACTTAAAATACAGACTTAGTATCAGACAGCCTTAGTATACAGACTTAGTAACTTAGTATCAGACAGCCCTGAAGAAGAGACGACTCTTAACCTCGAAAAGTTGGCAAAGAGCAATACTGAATAAATATAATTGAATAAAGAGTACATTCTTTTATGAGAAGACCCTTCCCGTAATTCCGTCTGGAAATTGCTTGTCTAAATATTGAGACACATAGTTGTTGGAAGAATTTATTTGTTTAAAATATCGGAACCAAAAACGATCTGTACCCGTAAATTGTTCATTGCTATGATTATTGATTTCTTATCTAATCTTGTTTTAAATGTTTTTTATATTTCAAATTATGTTCTACTTGTTTATTTTGATTGTATTGATTCTTCGAATTATTATTATACGAGCAATAGGTTTGTAGATGCAAATAAAATGTTAGATTTAGTTCTACTAGTTTTATTACAATTCCAGTGCAATTAAAGTTTATTTTGTTGTGATTGTAAGGATAGTTTAATAGTGAGTACTAGTATGTTACAACGAGATTAGTAAGAAAAAAAGATACCCCCGATGCATAAATAATTTCCCAAAAATACGTTTTAAAATGTTCATCCATTTTTAGATTTTTTAGTTCGATTGACTCGTGCAACACATTACGTAAATGAAAAATTTTTTTTTGTAAACTTGAACAACATAAAATTTTAGAATCTGTAAAATAATTTAAAAAACAAAAAAAAAAAAAAAAACATCTATTTCCTTGCATCTTTAGCTTATATTGTGCAGCGCTAAATAATGGTTATTTTGTCGCCCTACTTCACTCTACGAATAATGAATTCCCCATTTTTGCAATTGAATTAAGTTAATTTTCTAAAGAAAAAATTCCTCGTTGATTAATTATACACTATTTTGAGTTTTTTTAAATCTTTTATTATTGCCCATCACTCTCTGATGGTTTATTTTTTGTCTTAATCCATTACGAGAAGCACATTTTGTAGTGCGTGAAAACATTTACTGTTAATTTTCTCAATGGTTCGTGTAAATTTAGCATTTGAAAAGAGAGAAATCGAGTATAAAGGTAGTTTCGCTTAATTTCTGTCGTGCCATTCTGCTCTTTGCGAAAGAATTGTTCTGAATGAAGTAATTGCTAGAAATGAGTTGTTTTTAGTGTGGAAATTTTTCATCTGTAAAATGCTAATGCTAAACGTTTTGGTTGAGATGACATTTAACATTGAATTTCTTTCAAGTACTATCATTGTTCGTTCGTATATCTGGGTTGATAGAGAAAATTCATGAGGGTTTATACAATGCTCTCTTTCATACACTCTTTGCTCTCCGTATATATGTGATGTATGGAATGGGGAATTATTGCGTTATCACAAAAGGCCTTAATGAATATATTAATTTCTGACATAATTAGGTTTCTGTTGAAACAGAAGTGTATTTCATGGTCCGAGAGGTTTCAATTAAATTCTTTCAAGCAGTTATCATAAATTCATTATATCGAGTATTTCTTGAATTTGCAATTTGATTCAACCATTGGTCGTGAATTGTAGAACTGTCGGTAATTAATTTGAACAACTGGTAAAATTTATGTCGAAACTGATGAATTGTCCTGTATTACGTTTGGGATAATCCAAGAAAACGATTTGTTTGAAGATGTATCAATGCTATTCTTCAAATTCAAGTCATTGAAATACTTATATGGTATGTGGCCTTGTGCCACATTTCTCCCAAACCAAGGTAGCTATTTCATCCAAATTCATTATTTATTGTACGAGAAAAGAATAGTGTAACCCACCAGTACTGCCACCGCTGTAGGAGTGGTAGGAGTGGAAACCATATAACTTGTGGTAACCGATGAAACTCTAACAAATCTGTGAATTTTGGCAACGCCACCCTTAATAACAATGAATACGTACTATTAATATGAATATTCCATGAATATATTTAAAAAATAGGTTTATAAAATGTTGTACGAATAAAATGTGTGATAATTTCTTATAATTCAGCGTTATCGTATGTATTAATGTTAAAGTAGGTTAAGTTAATCCTTGGGACTGTGAGACATGTAAATTGGTCGGAATCATCAGTTTGACCATTAACCTTTAGAAAGATTTAAGGAGTTCAGAACGCATCAGGAGGGTCATATTTGTAACTGAAGAAAATACACTATCATGATACAGGTCATATTTTTGAGTTAGTGGTTCAAAAAACTGACTTTTTTTGCATGTATTACTATACATGCATTAAAGATTCTTACGAACATCACACGGCATACTGCTAAACCACCAATTTACAAAGATAACATTTTCACCACATTAAATTAAGAAAAAACAAATGTTCACGAGATAAAAGCCACAGGACCTCACCTAGAACATAAATGTCATAGATATTTTGAGTTGCATATATTAACAATTTACAAAACGATGATTGTGACACAAGAAAAGTTTCAATTAAAACGTTGCAAGTAGTTTGTTACAAATTGCGAATCTCTTTTCACAAGAATCTCGATGAAGTATATCATTACCATTAATGACCCACTTTACGGCTCAGGCTGTACACAAACGAGCATTGTTTAGGATTTTATGGCGAGGCACTTAAGCGTCAGAGGTATCAGTAGCAGCAAACTATCGTTTTAAGGGCATTTCGATGGATCGATAGATGACTCTTCGGCTGCCGGTCGCCAGTGAGTGAGGTCTCAGGAAGAGCGAAAGATAGCGCATCAAAGCGCATGCCGCCGCTCTTTGCGGTGTAAATTACGACCTCATTTCCAGCCTTCGTGTCCCTCTCCGAAATACCTCTTCCGGAGCTTCTCTTTTGGCATCATTCCGCTTCGCTGAGTGCCTCTTTTCTGTTTGACATACTCAGCGATAAGTAAACAATTCAGTGAATAGATTTTGTCATCTTTTTCTCTGAAAATATTACTTCATTCAATACTTTATTTACAAATGATCCGTATTTTTTATATTATTTAAATGCAATACAGTGATACGCACCTATCAGGTTGATCACATGATATGTCGTGGATCTAAGATATGCATCATGAACTGAATGTACGCTTCATTTGCCCGTGTTGACGCAGTTTTCCTCGATCGATGTGCTGTCAAAATATCCTCTAGATATTTATATTATTATGGTTTGGCATTTTTTGTAGAATATTTTACACATTTCAATATATTTAATAGAATGTGTGCTATATAATGTGTAAAATTAAGGTCGGTAGTTAAAAAAAAATTACAGTAACTTCAACTATTTTTATCATACGGTATTGTCCCCGCAGCCAAAGAAGGATAATAAGATGTAACCAATGGAGCGAAAGCGCGGGGTTGTCATATGTCTCCTGCGAGGGGTGGCCTAGCATAACTCCACCCATTCCAGACGGTATGCCGCGACACCCACACATGGGCTGCTATAACCCATGGAAAAGCTTACCTGAGGAATATCGTGTGTCCTATCGGTCAAAGGTCAGATAAAGCCCGCCGTCCCAGCTGATATATCAAATTCTGCTGGTTCAGCGATGACCTACTTCATATATGGAAAATGTATTAATCAATATTTTAAACAAACAAAATAATCTCCAAGTATATGATCGTAATTTTATAAATGCTTCAGTTTTTGTCTCATTTTAATCTTTTACCTAAATTAAATGTTATAAAATTATTTGACTTTATTCCCAATGTAATAATACGATAATTTACGTTCAAAATTAGGTTCATTCGTACAAACGCTCATTGCTTTAAAAAAACTTTTTCTTCGCGACATAGAAGCTGTAAACTTATTTAACATTAACATAGCATATTCAACTACTACCTTATTATTAACAATTTTTAAATGAACGAACAACGCCCAAAGAATACGTGTTTCCTCTCAATCCTGGATGGAAAACTAACACGTGTAGCATGTTATTTCAACGTACACCCTCTTTCCCCGGTTTGTGTAGGAAGGGACTAATGTGGGCGGCAGCGTCCAAACATAAGATTCTGCTAACATGAGAAGAACGTCTACGTAAGAAAGATTCGGCAATCTCGCAATGCTGGCATTGGCTTCTCAACTTTCACCTGGTCTTTAGGCTTGTGCCTCATTAGCTTTCTTTTGCTGCGAAGAGAATAAACACAAATTTCTTAACAGATGTGGGTTGTTCGTAACGGGAATACATTATTTTGGGATTATTACATTTATGAGTACAGATGGATTGACGTTCTGTAGTTATAATAATAATGTAAGTAATATTACTCTCTCTAACCGGAATGCCGTTGTGGTGGGATAGGCAGATGTAAATCACGGACTGTAGTTTTAATTTTTAAAAGTTTTAATAAGACAATGCTTTTATAAACTTGATAAAGATACGAATTTATTTTTACAGATTCATATTTTTGCAGGCTTTTCAGTATGCGTCATTTATATACGAGTTAATACAAATTCATGTAAAACACAATTAATTGGCACCGATACTCTTTGGAAATGTCGTTTAGGAGTTATGGACTAGCAATTCACGTGCTTTAACGCAACACTAATTACTATTCCTATTCATTAGAATTGTTGGCTTCTGTGTCCGAGTTCATGGATATGTTCGTGCCACGAGTTCTCAATGCTTCGGTCCATTGATGTTTTGTTGAATTAAATCTCTTAAATCACGCAGGTCTATGTTGCCATGTGTGATTTGTACTGCTCGCAAAGGATAAAGGAAGAGACACTTTGGATATTATATTTTTGTGTACTAATGGAGTGGCTGCAGTCATACATGTAATTTTTGAAATAGTGATTATCATGATAAAGGAAGAGAAGTGTCGAGTGTGGACGTCGAATTAATTGGAAATAGAATGTTGTCATATCTGGGGTGGTGGTAATGGTTAATCTTATTTCACAAACGATGGTGCAGATAGTGGTTTATATATAATGATGATTGCTTTGCGTGTGTGGAGGAATTAGACACAATCTAACATTGCGGCCTCTGCTGTAAAGTGGATTGACAACGCAGGTGATAAAGAGACATTAGATTGATACATTTCTTTGTTGGTTGTGTATGGTTCACATGAAATCGTGGACTAGGGAAAAGTGTACGAGTTGTAATTGCTAGAGGACTGAACTACACGGGACTTACTCATGATGATTGGACTTATTGCGCCAGTGTGTGTTGTAGGAGAGCATGTAGCAGTGTGCAATGCGAATGTTCGCGTGGATGGAGGTACAGAGGCGCGTCGGTGTGCGGGATTGGTGACTACCGGCAGCCCGCCATCGTTCGTGCCAAAGGGCGAAAGGGCTAAGTGGAGAGATCAGAGGGCGGATGCCGTGCAAGCGTCGCTCTTTGCCCATGCGACAATAATACGTGTTGAAAGCGCAACCCTCTGGAAAAATAGGCGTCGCTCACGCGCTGGAAATCGCTCTCTCTCTCTCTCTCTCTCTCTCTCTCTCTCCGCTCACGCCCCAGCGATCACCGAAAGTCGCGCTGTAACACTAAGGGCTCTAAATGAGATTTGACACGTGAAATTGTGATAGTAGCATCCAGTGCTCGTGGGGAGCTTAGGCGTCGAACGGAAGGAGTCCTTTTTTGGGAGAGGGGTGGAGAGAGTTGAACTGATGATACGTGTGATACGGACATTACTTCCGCGCATTGCTCACTCTAACATAATGTTGCTTAATCATTTTTAAACGAAGAGTAGAATTTTGAACTTCAAAGTTATGAACCCTGTTTCAATAGAAAGAAAACTTATTTCATTCTTGTCACTTTATCTTTTTATTTTATTTTTCTAAACAAGTATCTGCTGGTGGCTGAGTGCTTAACACCCTTCTAAGAATTTCACCCCGCAGTAGCACTCTGTCGACCTTTCCAAGATTTATTACTTTCAATCACAAACGTGGCATGTTATATCTGTGAAATCAATTTCTGATTTTGATGTTTTATTGGTATATAAATATTCTTGTTGTAGGTACTACAAAAGGAGCGTGCACGGAGGACTCGTTTTAAGTTCCTATACTATGTTGCGACTCATCTCATTATGTTGTGTACATTGTAAAAATATTTGTATACCAACAAAAAGTGGAATAAAGAAATGATATTGTAAATATGCAACGTTCAGTTGGTGTCCATCTAAAACTTGGAACGGTCGATCAAGGGGGAGTTATTGAGCGATAGAGGTGCACAATTCTTCGAGGACTGAGCCACCTCCAGAAATTGTGTAGTGTAGAATTTGTCGAAATGTAATTGTCATTTTTAAAATGTAAAAAAAAAAAATATTATTTGGAGCTACAAATTTGTAAAACAATATCTGGTATGTTATAATAAAGAAAATAATTTAATTTTTTTACATATATTTGAAGGAAAGTTAAGTCGTTAGATGCTCACGAAGAATCGTGAATAAAAAATTGCCACCTCCAGAAATTGTTTAGTGTAAAATTTGTCGAATTGTAATTGCCATTTTTTAAATGTAATTTAAATATATAAAAGGAATTTTTATATATATTAAGTTGTTAGATGCTCACGAAGAATCGTGAATAAAAAATTGAGCGAGCATGCGTTTCATGCAGTTCTGATTTCATATTATAAAAAATGTTTTCAGTCCGCCCATTTTGTGTATTGATGTCAGTTAATAAACTATCTGTGTAGATAGTTTTGTTGGTTTTTATCTTGTAATACATCTAATGTTATTTATCATGGGTTTTCCTCCATTGGCAACGTTGACATTAGCTATTACTCCACCTCAGAAGGCATATTCTTTGTACCTAATGTAATCTTATTACATTAACACATCCAATGATGCGTATGAACTGAAATTATTTTAGAACTATTATTTGTTCATTTTTTCCAAAGTTTTCAATACGAAGCTCTATAATACGGGACAATACAATGAAGAATCTTAAATTTCCAATACTCCACATTACCCCGCAAATAATGGTGGAAATATTATTATAAAAGTGAATCCCATACATAATTATGAGCAAGATAATATGGTGCCTCTTGTAGTTGCCAGTTTATGTCTATATTTTTATTTCCCTTGTTTCGTGCGTTATTTTCTCTGTCCTCTCTTCCGTGTCGTGCGCCGCTGATGTCGCGTCGTTGAGGTGCGTCGTCAGTGGGAAAGGGAGATGGAGGGATGACAAGAGTAGTCGCCTCTTGCAGCTCGCGCCGCTTCCTGAATTATCTTTCCGCGTCATCGATAATTACTCTGCGCGCCGTCGGGATCGCTAACAATGGGACTTCCAGGCGAGAGCGTCGAAACAAGGATCCAATTTCCCGGCTGCCTCCATTTCCTAGTGGAGGATGTGGCGCGAGAAAGGGGCTGGAGGAGCAGCGAAGACGAGTGAGCGGAGTTAGGGTAGGTGACGGGCGCGGGCATGAAGATTCGGTTTTGATGATCTTCGCTGTGGAGTATGTTCTGCTGAGGCATTGCGACTGCAATGGGGACGATACGGAAGATCATATTGATAGAGACCACTGAAGTAATGAGAGTTCGTTAATGAGATACGAGCGGATAATGTTAAATGAAGTACAATGCGCGGGAATAGGAGACATCTCAATGAAGTAGAGTACTTGCTTACGGATGAACAAATCAATTTCATAAGTAGATGAGTCATTTCTTCTTAAGCAGCGTCAGATCTTTAGGTTGAAGTTAATCAAGTTGATTATGCCGAGGGAGAACGAATCTCATTCAGAAGCTTATCTTCTTCAGTGTAGAATAACGAAAACAAACGAAGGATTTGCATAGACTTGCTAGTACCTATCGTATTTATCACAAATAAATTAAGATGGATATTGTTACAGTACTGATTCGGAAATTAATTACAAATACATGAAATGTTAGGAATGTGTAGCAGGCAGCTACTTACCAAACAACACCCCCGATGTGCAATGGGCAAGAAGATACGTATTAGTTAACATTATAAATATTAAATTGACATTATAATAAAACATTAGTCGACTAGAACATTCCATTTGACGGTTTTCGACTACAATGGGTGTTGAACAAATGAATAAATAACTGATATAAAATAAATAAAGTAACCAATTAAGAACGAGGAAACTAAACAAGTGACAGTCGAACGCGAAGAAGATGACAGACATTCTTGCTAGATCCGCGACAGGGTACGGATGTGCTCGTGCTCGCAGCAGCATAAACAGTGTCAAATCTACCTCGAACGGTGCAGTATTTTCATTAACTTGCAACTGATGAGTGTAAATTCAGTGCGCGATACAACATGAAGCGAGACATTCAGTGATAACTGCTGACAACAACAAGAACTGTGAGTACTACGACTTAAAGTCGTGAAACTGTAAGAAACTGCCGATTAATCTATCTTGCAATACAACAGTTAATTTATTTGTCTATCGACACTTATAAATTCTCGCTAATCATTATTTTTCTCTGTCAATCGACATTTATTAACTTTCAATGANCAAACGTAATCAATTAGTCACAATCAATTCATTTTTACCGATTGCTATCGTATTGATATTGATTGCTGCTGACTATTTCTCAATTTCATTCTTATTTCTTGTTTCAATTCTTATGTATTTCAGTGATTTTAGTACTATTATGTCAACTATTCAATTTATAACATGTCCTAATTATGTATGTATTATTTTGTACGTTTAATATGTTTTCTTTATTCATCTTCAACTGACGAAAACATCATTTGCAATTGTTGTGTCAATAAACCAACCGCTGTTTATTCTTAACATAATTTAATATTTTATTTATTTATTCAATTTAAGTGACGTAGGTCAAAGTTAAAATAATCAATTGTTTTGTCAGGCGTGTTTCCTTGGGTTCGGTATCAGTAAAATATTGAGTTTATCCTTCTGAAAACTTAACTATATACAAATTGGAGTCAGTAAAACAAAACAAGCATAATCAACTGTAAATTCTACCGACCACTGAACATCACAAACGTCAACAACAAAAAATGGAAATGAATTTTAAAATAGGAATAATAATTTAATTAAATTTAATCTTTCTTGTAATGAATTTCGACTAGTTAGCGTTGAAAATTCATTTTTGTGTGGTTTGCAATATTATGAGAATAAAATTCACCTCGCTTCGATGGCAGTCAAAAATATCCATATTTGATGACGGGAAATGAAATATGCATCATTTAGGACAAGATTTTTCACAATACATATCAATGCTCGTAGATTGAGAAACAGGAATGGGTACAAACTTATATTATTCAAGAAATTATATTGAAAATTGCCACAAGGGAGTTTAGTTCCAGTTAAAAGCATACAGAAGAAAGAAAAGTTAGAATGGATAAGAAAAACGAAAGGAAAAGCGATACGGGAGACAGTGAAGAAATATAGAAGAGAAGTGTGAAAGAAACATTTGAGTAAGAGAATCTGAATCGCATGTTAGTTACTGTGACTTTACTGGAAGTATAGTTAAAGTATGTTTGTAGGTTTAGGGAGATAATATTGTATTACCGTGCTACGGGAGACACATTTACAAAAGATTCGGATTCAAGTATTCAAGTATTTGTGGAAGATGACCTCGTGAGCATCAATACATTTCAGGTAATCAACATAAAAGACAAATAAGCGTATTCATTATACTGGGCGACCCGTGGCGTAGTGCCAAACTCTGCTCGCCTTCTAGCTCTGGGGAAGCCGGTTCAAACCCGGTCCGATTCAAATCCAAGGTGGTGGACGGAGCGGTGTTCGCGTCAGGTTTACTCGGGATTCTCCCTGCATATCATCCCACCACAACATTCACTCAACACCCGGGGGAGGTGAGACAGGAAGGGCACTCTAGTATTCCCCAGCCAAATCTACCATATCCTTCTAGCGGACCCTGCACTTTGCGGGACAAACGCTCAGGAAGAAGAAGAAGCGTATTCATTGTACTGAGGTAAAATTTCGCCCGCGCTAGATTATCATTTTGAGAAGAACATATTCATAACATAAAGCATATTGAGAAAAACATACATAGAATAAAACAATTCACGCTACCTTTAAGAAATGTACATAAAACAGAAAAATCTCGTGAATATAATACTTTCCACGAATTTACTGTGAAATTGAAGATATATTCTCATTATCTGATATAAACGTAATAGGTTATCACATTACTATTACCCGCCTGTTACATAATAAGCATTACATAGAAAAGTTTTTGGAGGTTTCCTTAACTTAATATAACTACAATATGTATTTCTATAAACATTGTTCCAAATAAATATTCCGGATATTGAATAAAATGGTATTTTCATCCCAAGGACAACTTGAATTCCATGATAAGTTTACTTTAAAAATATTGTGGGAACTGTGCAGGTTCTCCGAAATATGTGCGTACTGTCTGACCTTTTTCTTTCTTTTTTAATGAAATCCGACTCATTTGATTCAGGATCAACGATATGTTTTAAGAATGATGAAAAATTCCGTGCTTTATAAATTTAATATACGAAATGGAAAAGTTTTGTTCGATGTTAAAAAATGCTTTCAAACACAAATAAATTATGCAAGAGGGTCATAGGACATCGTTTTTTTCCAATTCCATTACGACCTCTTTCAACGAGGTGGCAAAAAGTTTTAAAAGCTGCTTACTGAGTTGTCATTCGTCTTTCGAGAATAAACGCACAATAAAATGGTTTGAAGACGTTTCGAACGTTCTGAAGTATTTTATTTTTAATGTTGATTTATTAATGTATCATTACATTCATTTTATTCCGTACACCTAAATTCATTTTATAGAAAAATAAAGAAAAGCAACACACGTAAGTCACCAATGTTTGAAGAAACATTTCGTCTGTAGTCTCTACTTCCATTTATTCGTATTTAACTACATTTAACATAAATTGCTTCATCTTGGCTTGTTTTCTTTTCAAAGCACATTTACATTCAGTTGTAGGTTAATTTTTAGTGAAAGAATCTGGAGTGTGCCCCACTCAACTTCCAATTACAATTCATAACAAAAACTAATGGAACTAAACACGCTACAAAACACAAAAGCTCAAGCAAGATATATAATAATAATATAAATAATAATAATTTATTTCCATCATCACATTTACAAAAGAAGATGCAGTTTAAACTTATAGGAATACTGACAATATCCAGTAGTAGGTCAGTTACACGAATAAAATATAATTGTATGGCGACAAAAAAAAAGAGTCTGTTTCACCAGTAAATTGCTTTGCAGTCATGCCGCTGTGTGTGGCGTCTGCATGGAAAATTATTTTAATCTATTAGGCTAACTATCAAAACCATAATTTCTTGAATAATAAAGGTAACCGATAAAGAGTAACTACAAGACACATTTAAATTAAATAATTTATTTAGGAATAACTAAGAATAACGATAATTTGTAGTCTGATAAAAACAAACAAACGAAATGTTATGTTTATTTTATACAATTTATGTGTATAAATAGAATACTGGTATAAAAGTGCTTACATTCCCTGATGCGATAATGAGATGACAATTCAAGTCTAATTTATAATTGGTGTATATGATAGAAAAATTTATTTTAAATGATTATTTGTAATACATTAATATATTTAGCTTATTACCTTGCTTAAGTAGCTAATATCATATGTCTTTAATAGCCAAGACTTTAGCATTTTATATTGCAGGATTTAATTTCAGAAGGCAACTGATTAAACAACTTGGGTCCTACGTACTGAAGGGATTGTCTAAACAATTCTTTTTTTTTATACTTTAGGTGTTCTGAAAACTCTATTTTCCATATTTCGTGTTTTGTATAAAAATAAAAATAAAAATAATAATATACTAAAAATATTATACAAGGTCACATATTTCTTAGATCAATCGGATTCAAAATAATTATCATCACAATACATGGCATAAAAACAACAACAACAAAAACCATGGTATCGTATTCAAGTAAAGATTGCTGGAATTACCTTATTTGCAGATTCAAATAAAGCGCCTCCAACATTTAACTGACCAATCAAAATGCTTCTATGCATATTTTCAAAACTTTTAATATTAAGAAACCGGAAGTGGAGCGCGGTGTGTAAATGAAATCGATATGATCTGTCCATAAATGGGCTTCTATGCCCAAGGTATTCAGTCAAATCTTAAGTTTGGTTTCGATACATCAATTTGTTCGTAATTTATTGGGGAACAATATTCTTAACATACATACATGCACACACACTTACACACATACTACATTGGACATCATCGCCAAAATTTGAAAGTAGGCTCTCCTGGACCCAATTCACAAAGATCCGAAGAGATCTTTTTTTTTCTCTCGACCAATTACACATTATGTGTAATTCGAAAGCAAAAAGGTGTAATTTATTAACGTATTGGAATAAAATGTTAGCTACAACTATTTTGAATTATTTTACCCTTTTTATGACCGTAGCTGGGTTATAAGTATTAGTATTACTTTTTAAATCCATAATTACATAGTTTATTTCTCATTTCTTCAACTATCTTAAGAAACTTTTGGTGTATGAGGATCATCCATATTTTGGTGTTCTGTATGAAATTGAATCGACCCGAAGAGATGGACAAGCCTTTGCTTTAACTGTTTTGGTCGGCGTCTATCGTATTGGAGGGAGACCCTTCCATAAACTCTCCGTTCGATGCGTAAGCGAGCGAGCGAGAGACCGAGTGCTGTGGCGGGGCTCGCGTCCGCAGCGCCTGACGATTGTTCCCCGAGGGCCGCGTTCGCCCGCCCGCGGCTGTTGTCTGTCCTGCGGAGTGACCCAGCACAGAGCCCCTGTGCGCTTGTAAGCTTGGGGGCCGTAAAACGGCCCAGAACTTGGCCCTCTCTCTCGTCCCCACTCTACCCCGCTCGGCACGGCTGGGCGTCGCTCCGCTCGGCTGGTCGACCGCCAGGCGCCACTGCTTTCGTGAACTTCTGCCCTCTGCGTTGGCGCCAGAAGCGAACGCGGGGCCCGCCGGAAGTGACTGTGTCACGGGCTAGGCTTTTGCCACTCATCCCCCGTTCTTGACCCTTGTCATTATTCGTAGATCTCTTGTTGTTCGGATCTTGGTTATTATATCTTCAAGTTCTGAAAATACTTCCAACTATTGGACAAGTGCCTCTTTAGTTGCATGAGGAGTAAGTATTTTCATTACACATATTTCCAATAAATTATTTAAATTTTATTCCTTTTAATTAAATAATAAAAAAATATTTATTTAATATTTTTTTACATACAGATTTGTCTCACTGAAAATTAAAAAGAATATTTATAGCCAGATTACAGAGTTTCGTCATCCAATTGACGTATGTACGAAGTGAAATGATATAATATGATAGAAATATGCATTCTGATTTATGACAATTTAACTCACCCATTCTACCACACTTTTATTCGAGTTATGGATATGACGGACATAATCGATAATAAATATATATCGACGATATCGTCCATGTAATACGTTCTCTTCTTCCAACTGCCTTACTGTGCGCCTTACTGTTAGTTAAACTTTAAGAACCCAAACACTAAAATACAACTTTTGTGAACTAAGTGTTATTTTTCAATAACAAATTTCCGTTACTTTTCCGTTTTTTTCCAGGGAATATTTTTATTTCCCTCCTGACATTTTTGCGAATAATTTCAAATTGATAAAAACGTTTGCGGAACACATTATGTTCGTTGGCAATAACTTTATATTAGGAAAATTATTAACTAATTGTAACAATTTTCGAATTTAGAACAAAATATGTATATATTCTGCAAAAGAACAAATTTATTTGTTTACTTGCGTTTATCACGCGGAGCATAAATTAAACGTACATTTGAAACTCGCACTCCTTGAATACAATAAATCATCATTAACATAGAGTATTTGCTAAAATAATTAATAAACAATATATAAGTAATATTGTTCTTATATTCACTGGCATTTATCTCACACATTCTATCGAACTCGTTATCGAGCAATAGATACGACGGACGATCAATAAAGGTATATCAATAACGATAGATATCAGCGCGCTCTTGTAATCGGTTCTCTTCTCCCAACGTACCTTAATCTACAAGCTACAGCTAGTTAAAATTTTAAGATCCAAAACACTAAAGTGTAACTTTTGATAATAGACGAATGAAATAATAATAGCAAAAGAAATTTGTTTCTTAAATCTTCTTCTTTTCCTTCGCCCTTATTAATCCCATGCTATACAGGGTCGGCGTAGATGGGGATGGTAGATAGGGGGGGGGTACTTGATTTGGCTGGTTGGGGAGTTTCAGGGTGCCGGATGCCCTTTCTGACGCACCTCCCCGGGGACATGTGATTAATGAATGATATGCGGGTGAATGATGATGAGTGAATGTTGTGGTGGAATGATAGGCAGGGGAAACATGAGAACCCAGAGAAAACCTGCTTCGTCTACTTGGATCGGACCGGGTTTGAACTCGCGTCCCCAGAGGTAGAAGGTGAGTGCGTTAGACACTACGGGTCGCCCAAATTTGTTTGTCAAATACTATATCTAAAATTGTTGTGCATAGATTATCTTTATTAGCGTGATGGGTAACCTTATTGGTTTTCTTGTTAATCTAATCTATGGCGATATATACTCCAATTAGTGTTTTGAGAGCTCTAATGACCTCGATGTCGACGAGCCGTAAATCCCCACAAAAATGAAAACAAAAAAACAACAACAAAAAACAAACTGCATCAACAACCTATTAGTGTTTTGAAATCGTTTGATAAAAGTACAAGGAGACGGGTTGGAAAATGATACCGCGAAGTTTCGTGAGTTGCGATAAAGAGCCGAACCAAAGCTTTGGTGATCTTTGAGTCTATTTGCGGACTATGCTTGCTAAACGAAGAATCGTTTTAAGTATGAACCCAAAGGCAGACACAACATGTATATAATAATGTGTATCGTATTAAACAACAATGGACCTGTGTAGTTTCCCTTACATAGTCCTCCTATATCCAGATATTGCGAACAAGTTATTACATTACTTGTGTTTCTTTATATTCAAATACATTTAACTTGTGTCTAGATATATCAAACTGAACCCCTATCATTCTTTTCGTATTCGGCAATGATCGTAACTATAGTAAAATATTGTTTCAGCGTCCATTAAGTATTTAAATGAACCATTAACATTAACAAATCAATGTCTCCAAATAACAATCTCCAAATCAATGTCCTCCAATTATATCCACCCACATACCCAATTCTATGTTCACTTCCGAAACTAACGCCAGTGAAGTCATGGGAATCATCAGCTCCTTAAAAAACAAATTTTCACGAGGCATAGATGATATACCTGAGTTTATTGTTAAATCTTCGTCCCACGCTATATTAAATCCACTCGTAAATATTTTTAATAGTTCTTTATCGGAAGGGGTGTTTCCCAATATATTTAAGAGAGCTAAAGTGAAACCTTTACACAAGAAAGGAAACAAACTTAATATTGGAAATTACCGACCAATATCTCTACTACCCACTTTCTCAAAAATCCTAGAAAAATTGTTCTATAAGCGTCTTCTAGATTTTTTATCAAAATATAACATTCTCTCTGACGATCAACACGGTTTTAGGAAATCCTTTTCCACTACAAGCGCCATATTTTCCTTCTTAAACGATGTTACCACATCTCTAGACAGTGGAGAAAATCCTCAGGGTGTTTTTCTTGACTTATCCAAAGCATTCGATGTCATCGATCACGGAATTCTCCTTACCAAATTGCATTCTTTAGGCATTCGTGGACTTCCACATCAATGGCTAACTTCTTATTTAAAAGATAGATATCAACAAGTAGAAATATCCTATACTAAAAATAAAATACTTGAGCGTTGTCTTTCAGAAACAAAGCCACTTACTTGCGGAGTACCCCAAGGATCAATTCTCGGCCCTATACTCTTTTTATTGTATGTGAACGACATGTCATCATCCACATCAGATTGCAAAATGGTTCTTTTTGCTGATGACACTAATTTACTATGTAAACACGCCAATGCTCAAAAAGTTTTGTCTAACCTTTCGACTTGGTTCCATGCAAATCGTCACATTGTAAAGACTGACAAAACAGTGTCTATGTCATTTCACAATAGTATCACAAAATCTTTACCCCAGGCTTCTCTTTCTTTAAACGGAACAAAATTAAAAACTGTTACGAATACAAAATTCTTAGGTCTCCATATTCAAGACAACCTCAAATGGAATTGTCACATTGACAATCTTAATTCCCAATTAAGCAAATTGTGTTACGCATTCCGAATCTTAGTTAACGCAGTTAGTCCACGTATTTCCCGTTGCGTATATTTTGCAAACGTTTACTCCCATTTACGTTACGGCATTACCTTCTGGGGTAATTCCGGTCAGAGTATTCAAACTTTCAGAATTCAGAAGAGGATAGTTCGGATAATTTGTAAATCTCACCCCCGAAACTCTTGTAAACCTTTATTCAAGGAATTAAATATCTTAACACTTCCCTGCATTTATATTTATGAAACAGTCGTGTTTGTTAAGACCGAATTACTGAAGTGCCACCCTTTCTTTATACGAAACAGTCTCGTTCACGAACACTATACACGCAATAGTAGTAATATTCATCGCCCTAGAGTGTCAACCACTCTTTGCCAAAAAGGACCTTATCATTCGGGAATCGTTCTATATAATTCCCTGCCCAAGAATATAAAAGACATTATGAAATTGAATCTGTTCAAATCCACGGTTAAAAACTACCTCCGGCATCAGTGCTTCTACAATGTAAAAGAATTTATTGATTTTAATAAAAGTTAAATTCGTCTTGTACTTTATCACGCCATTGCTGTAGTACTTTTTAAATAACTTATAACAATTTCAAAAACTATTTTCTTGCATGATTGTGTTGTCTTATGGCTCATATTAATTTAGTTTTATGTGTACTCAACTTTGGCACGGTTGTGTACATAAATTCTGTAGCCCCATCCTGGCCCGGGTTTTTCTCCGTTTTTCCTTCTGGTAGAGGCGGATTTATCATACAGGTTCTCTAGGCTTTGTCTAGGGGCGTGTTTATTGTAACAATAAATCGTGAATTTAGTGTTATTTCAATTCTTATGATTTTTAAACACTATACTCAGAATAATCTATAGTTCGATAATAATTTGTACATGTAAAATAAATATTTTGCGTAAAATTACAAATATGTTGATATTCTAATAGATTTATAACTCGCAGCCAACTTTTTATCTTATCTAGGAACTTTTGCTGAAGTTTTTGAATCCGCCTCTGCCTTAGGGCCCTTGATCGGAATTGATGGGATGGTCCCTTGCTTGCTTCCGGAGAGTAAACTAGTTTTTTTCCCTCCACGTGGTCATACGCAGTTTGTACTGTTTTTTGACAATAAATTTATAAATTTATAACAGACTTTAAAATTATAAACTAAAGATTAAAGACAGTTCTGAAAAGAAAAATATCTCCTGTATAATTTGTAGCATATATCAAAAAGTCAGTTTAAAAAATTTGATTACTATTTGAATGTCTTTTTGAAATTGACGAATACTTTCCGTAAACCGACACAATATAGAAGAATGGTTTTGGATTAAAATTTTTCCTCTTCTATCTCGTAATGTTCTCGCTTCCCATTAACACTTTCCATTAACTCATCTTGTAACGTCCTATTTTGAAATCAGGATATATTTCTTTCCATAGTAGAGTTTCACATATTGCATTTAGCGAGGTATTTTGTGATGATTTTAGAGAAAACATAAATACATAATGTTCTGTACAAAATATATAATATAGGGGTTTGCATACATTTTTTTGTGGGTTTTAAGGGCTCGTCAACGGCAAGTTCATTAGAACTCTTTGTTTGTTTACCTACACCTCCGTAACTGTGCCGAAATGACTTTTCCTCATACTCGTACATGTACTGGTAAACAGGACGAGGAATATTAGGTTTCTCAGTATTATGATATTGTCTCTTTTTAGAAGATGTGTAAATTTGCTTTATTGTGAGCTCTGAATATGCGTTTTATTACATTTTATTTACACGTCCTGAGACGTAATTCATCTTTTTTTTTCTTCTAATTTCCACATTTTACAGTATTCTGTAGACCACTCGTCTATATTAGTTTTGTAATATGTTGGAATAATATGTGCGTAGAGGGGCATGCCTGTCTCCTCCCTCCCTTCCAAAGAGGCTTCAATTTATTACCTGTGGTATATAAATACGAAAAGTTCACCATGTTTACATAAACTATACATATTATTAACGAACTAATTAGTTTATTGATTACTGATTCCCCATAGAAATTGTCTGACTTCGTCTTCATCGTCCTTTTATTCCCATGAGAGCTCTGTATGTGTTGATACAATATTTCTTTTGCTTTTCCCTCCAGTGTTTCAGTTTATCTGATTATAATTTCATAACCCTTTCTTGATCCTCAGACGCGAAAATACGTTATGAAATGAGCATCCATTCTCTATTAAGATATAGCCATGTTATTTTGCGGCAGGGGGTACGATTTTGATTCATAGGTTAAGTAAATTGCTCGTCTATGCAAAAAGTGAACAGAAACTGATACAAAACCCTATCAAAGTTACTAGAACTCGTGGATCTCAACCAGCGTGGGTTAGAGAGGGTTATCCAATTATTTGCTGGAGTGGTGGTGAATCCATCATACATACTTTATTTTCAATTAGGTATAACGACTTAATAATATAAGTTCCCGTGTAAATCAGTTGACCAGATGAATGATTAACGCCTGGAAATTCTGAATGCCATTCAAGTTTTCTCTTTTTATATTTCTGCACGTAGTGTGCAAAGGGTGTGAATTTTAGTTCCTATCCCTCGTTTGCTTGCTTGCTTGCTTGCTTGCGTTGACTGTTGCTAACTTGAGCTTCCACCTTGCGTTGTTTCACCGCCACAGAAACTTCTCTCGTCCGCGGGTGGCGTCTAATATTACGTTGCTGGGGTAGGGCGCTGACGCAACCGCGCAACACACCCGCCTGTCCGGTTACCCTCGCCTTCGGCAAGGTAGGATGAAGAAGCTGCGAGAAATGGAGATGCTCCGGGTTGCCCTCTTTCACTCATAAGACATGCGCTATTAAATTCTTAAGTGTATTTACGAAGTATTTGTTTAGTTTTTGTGCTTGTATCTGCAATGAAGTGAGTATTTTGTTACCCCCGTAAATTCATAACTTGTATGATGTATGGTGTATGATTGTAAGTAATATTTACTTCATTTTGAAACCTCCGAAGACAATGTACTAGTACTAGCGCTATATTAGCATTTATCTTCTATCTTATGATTCCGATTGCACCTATATACTCGTATTTGAGGCACAGTAACTGAGAAACACTTTCTTTAAAATATAAATATAAATTTATTGTCAAAAAAGCAGTAGAAACTGCGTATGACCACGTGGAGGACAATAAACTAATTTACTCTCCGGAAGCAAGCAAGGAACCATCCCATCAATTCCGATCAAGGGCCCTGAGGCAGAGACGGTTTCAAAAATTTCAGCAAAAATTCCTAGATAAGATAAAAAGTTAGCTACGAGTTATAATACTAATAGAATGTCAATATGTTTGTAATTTAACACAAAGAAATTATTTTACATGTACAAATTATTATCGAACTATAGATTATTCTGAGTATAGAGTTTATAAATCATAAGAATTGAAATAACACTAAGTTCACGATTTATTGTTACAATAAACACGCCTCTAGACAAAGCCTAGAGAACTTGTATAAGAAATCCGCCTCTACCAGAAGGAAAACCGGAGCAAAACCCGGGTCAGGATGGGGCTCGGCAATTAATGTACAAAATCGTGCCAAAGTTGAGTACACATAAAACTAAATTAATATTAAGCATAAGACACAACAATCATGCAAGAAAATAGTTTTTGAAATTGTTATAAATTAACTTTTGATAGTTGACTATATGACAATTGTGTAGAGTAGTATGTGGAAATTCATTGCTTTATGACTTAGAGGTACTAGAAATCGAAGGAGGTGTGTGATAATAGATTAAGAATGGATCTAGTGACATCGTGTCACTGCTCAGATAGACATTAAGGAGCATTTATAGCTTTTGTGACGGTGGCGTTATCTGCCTACCATCAACGCCACCTCATCCGATGTCGCCACACACTTGCGCCGTTATCGGCGTTGGCTTACTCCCATCCCCCCACTCCACAGCCAGTCGTTAATCACGCAAATACGACGCTCCAGCTCGGCGATCTTTTATTTATCCTGCGAGGGAGTGATATATGTTCATGGCTGTGGAACAGCGAATAAGGAAGAAAAAAGGAATGAAAAACGATTTTTTTTCTTTTCTTCTTTGACTATGCAATATTAAAATCCTGTCGTCGAAGAACTATTTTAAGTGTGAAGATGGTTTTGGAGGAGTCTAAACGGGTGCTGAGGGGTGAACATAATGCGTGATGAGTTTTCAAGCGGGGTTGAAGAAGAAGTTAGCTTTGTTGTCCTTTGATGGCAACTGGCACTGCCTGGGAGTGGAAATATAACAAGCGTCGGAGAGAAAAAAAGTTTTCCTCGGCGAGATGTGGTTAATGAGGGTTACCCCAGCCCTACCCGTGTTGATTTGAGTTCGAGGAGGGGTGTTGATGCCTTGGTGTTGTCACGAAAGACGCCTGTTCTCTTTTTTATGAGAATGATGGATTGCGTCACAGAGCTAGGCGACAAGCGGAGTGGTCGTAATTGACGATTGGCCGAGCTTTTGATGGACCTCTGTGGGAGTTCGATAGAGCAAGCTGCGCTGCGCTGCGCTGTCGAATGACGAGTGGTCAAAATACAATAGTAATATCGCAACGAAGGTTTGTTACACTGATGTGTCTATTGTACTTGATGAAAAAGAAAACGAAATTAATGTATTTATATTTTTGTTATTACATTCATGTTTAGTTTTTATTATTCGTTTAAAACGATTTCTTAGTTTCCAAACTTGGTAACATATTCGATTTATTGAGAAAATGGATATGGATGGAACTTGAAGATGTTACAGATTTGAACACTTTAAGAATATTTTTCGGAGGATAGTTCTGTTAGGACCTGATTCTGAATTCATTAATTTCCTCTGATTTACTGTTGAATCTAATGATATATGCTCTGGCTTGTTGTTCTTTGTTTGAACTTCAACAACTTCACTTTCATGATTTCCCCTCTCACTTGGTACATCGTCCATTTGCTTCCTTCCTCTCGCACCCAAATGCATTTCGACCTTCCCCGTTCCTTCCCTCCCGCCTTCCCTGATCTTGTTGTGCGACCCGCTTCCCCCCATTTCATCCTGCGAGCGAGTGTACAGCGGCGGGGCACTCGCCCGCCGACGTGTTTTGCTGTTCACAGTTCGCTTATTCTGTAGCCGCCTGCTGCTGACAGATTGCAGACGTGCCTGGCATTCCGGCGCCCTCGCTGGAGACGTGCTGTCGGAGCAATCTATAGCCGTCGCTCGGCGGTCGGTCGGTTTCTCCCTCGCCGCTCGTTGGCCGTCTCTTCCGCGGACGTCGGTCGCGTTGGTAGACGTAGATGCGACATTGGCAGCATCACCGACCTAAAGAGTTCTAGTGGTAGTGACAAGCTTGGGAACTGTTTTTGTGAAGCTGAAATACTTGCAGCTGGCTTGACGAGGTAATGCGAATCGAGGTTTTTTCCGTGATGTGTTAGTACCGTGGTCCTCTGTTGGAATTGATCATTGGCGGATCTAGACCGTAATCAAGGTGGGTGGGGGGGCCTAACCGGGGAGCATTTTTGTTTAAAAATTATGGTTTTACAATACAAATTTTATAAATATTACCTGTAAATAAAATGCATAAAATAAAAAATTAACAATCTGGTATTATTAATAACAATAACAATTATTTTATTAATTACATAGTATGCCATTTATCAACTTCAATTTTATCTGTTACGAGTTCAGGTCAGGTGGTGGTGATGGGTGTCTGTAACCCCCCGCCCCCATAGATCCACCTCTGGACTTGATTCCTCTCCTCATGCTCTAATTAATTACTCCAAAAGAAGAGGGAAAAATTTTCTTCCAAAAACATTAGGTAAAGAGAAATACGGAAACGAGACATAAAGAATGGTACATATTAGGAAATAGGGTTTAGGAAATACATTTTAGTAAAATGTACGGTAATCCAAGACAAGATTCTTGAAGCGAAAAATGGTGTAAAGTGCCTTATATACACAGGCGAACACGTAAAGGATATTTTAACCATCCAACTGTGACAGTGTGTCTTCGACTCCTTTATTCTACAGTGGAGAGGGAGGGGATGAGGTTTTCCACTGAGGTATCCCTCAAGGTTTTTTCGGTTCCTCACATTTCCCAACAACGCACCATCGTTCAGTTTATAGTTATCCCAACAACGCACTTTCGCCGTAAGTTGCATAGTTAGATAGAAATGTAGATCTCATGCATTAATTAAAAGAAACATTTTAAACAAATAATTAATTAACAATCCTATGATGATGTCCGAATGTAGCTGTCGAAGCGTCGTGTTAGTCAATAAAAATTTAGTCTACTTACAAGGAATTTCTAAATATTTAATTTGGAATAAATTGCCATCTTTAACTTTTCTACCATAAACTCTTAATATTAAGTATCGTATATGAGCACACAAGGTTGCTATACATCTTTGTAATCCCTGACTATTTACTTGTTGACGTCAAACTTTGTCCTTTCTACTGTGATATAAAATGAAAATTGTGGGTAGTGGGGCAAAGTGGAATTGAAATGGCGGAAAGTCAGTAGAATTCTTGACCTAGCCTGTGCCCTACTGGCCTAATGCGCGATTTCATGATTTCTTTGGGACCAACACGTAACCGGTCACATTGCAGTCACATTGCAATTCATTGATGTACGACCTCTGTATTCATACCTTGAATGACAGATGCGTGCATCTTAGATATGCATCACTATTTCTTCCAGTTCTTGTGAACGATAGAAGCAAATTGTGGTGGAAGTATAGTAAATAACTTACACGTAAATTTTAGCGATCAAAATTATTTATTAAGTCATAGCACTTTTTAGTCATTAAACATCAAATTTTCTTTTATCGCCCCTAAATTACTGTTACTTCTGTCTCATATGATTTCGCTCTGTCACATTATTTTGCTTTAAAGAGTTTTTCACATCAATATGCAAAATAAACACCTCGTCAGTTCATGTAAAATTGTCAGGTCGCTAAGTTTTTGGTAGCCTAAGCCATTGAGATAGAATTTGTGATTATCTAATGATGGTGAATCTGTGACGAAGTTGACTGTGAGTTCTCTTGTATCGCTCTTGCATGCCTGATTGTAGAGATACTCTTCATCGCATAATGCATCTTCTTCAAATATACTTCATCAAATCGTATGGTTTCTTCACTTGTAGTTGATAAAGGCAAAGTTACCTTGATTTGTTGAAGTGTTTATTCAACAACTTGATCGCAGTAGATTTCCCTTTGTAGGTAATTCGGTGTGTTCCAAAGGCAAATATTCGCTTAATTAACGTACTCGATACTGTGAATACTGAAATTAGGCATTGTTATGCGGATAAAGTCTGACAATTAAACCTAGTTATGTACATTTTTTACATTAAGAACTATTAACTGTTATATATGTTTGTGTATTTACCATGTGAATCACTATTTAATGTCAAATCCAAGTTCAAAAGAAACTTGGTAAACGATACTTTTGCTGAAATTTTTGAATCCGCCTCTGCCTTAGGGCCCTTGATCGGAATTGATGGGATGGTCCCTTGCTTGCTTCCGGAGAGTAAATTAGTTTATTGTCCTCCACGTGGTCATACGCAGTTTGTACTGTTTTTTGACAATAAATTTATTATTATTATTATTATTATTATTATTATTATTATTATGATACTGCTCGTTGAAATTGCTGTTTTTCAGATGGTTTATCAGTTTATTTGGTTTAGAAAACATTGTTTCTAAATTCTATAGAAACTTCCATGTCATGGAAGAATCCTCACTACAGTGTTTCTAAATAGTCGAGGCCGTGATAGCTCAATGTGTTCGTGTTTGGTGCCTGAACAAATGGTGTTCAAATCTCGGTATACAGTGACGTTATTACAGACATCTCAACATATCGGCGTACTACGAGTGTTCTTTCATTTGTATTGTAGAAATACTTTTATCATTTGGTAGGTTGCGCCTCTTTTTCGAAAACGGTACAATGCACGCAAAATATTCTACTTACTAGCTCAACCGGTGTGGTTAAATCACAGAAAAATTGAACTGATGAGTGACCATATAACCACTTACTTTTATTTAGCAAGACAGGATCTGAATAATATGGCAGATACTACTTTCCTCCATCTTCTAGTTGTAGGCAAATTTCACTCACAAGGTCAGAAGCGACTGGTCGAAACAGACCTTGATTTTTTAATTGAAAGTGTGTAAAGCATTGAGTACGCTTAAAATTTTAGTTGCTGAGACGCACTTGAAGTAGCCTTACAAAAATTTTGAAAATGCAAATAAATAAATAAAAATAGAAAACCAACTTTTTGTAGGAAAACTGTACTACCCTGTGCTTTTAGTGTGACGCAAGAACACTTCGCGATACCTACTGCCACAGAGGGCCCTGTTTCATTCGGCTATCTTTCGCGCTACTTATGAGGACTGGGGCTTCTGAATTTCATTTCCTTTTAAATCTTTGTTTTGTCTGGTCACGCAGTTGTGAAATTAATTTGTGTGAAATTAATGAATGTGCGAAAATCTATTTGATCATTAGTTATGTATTTACTGGATAACAAAAAATTGATATATTCTTGTTAAAAATGACAATTATGATTGTAATTATGTAGCTAGTTTGATGGCTTGCAAAAAAAAATCCTTATCACCGACCGTTGAGGGGTGTACAATCGGTAGTTTGAAGAGTTTTTATATGGCATTTTCCAAAACTTTTGAAAGCTACTTCTTGTGCGTCTCAGCAGCGAAAATTTTAACAGAGTACCCAAATCAATACACACTTTCAGTGAAAAAAAATCAAGCCCGGTTTCGACCTGTCATTTCTGACCATTCCCTGCCAGTCTCATACTTAGCATTAACAATGTAAGTTGCACATCAGAAAGGTTGTGAATAGTGTATGATAATTCGTACAGACTTTTAAATAGTCAATTTCCCAGAATAAGGTGGCAAGTACATACTGCGAGGTTGTCAAAACTTGCTGCTATTATTTAATAATAAGTACATGAAAAATGTATAATAGCACTCCACTCCAAAAGAGAGAGAGAGAGAGAGAGAGAGAAGGAGAATGAAAATGTAAATTGAATCGTGTAAAATTTGTGCTAGAAATATTTCTTAGTTTGGTCGCAACAGTAATTTTTATTTCGTGAGATGAAGAATATTTTTCTTGTAAATTTTACATGTTTTTAAGTATTATTAAGTTGTAATTTGTTTTATGATTTTACTTCAAGAAATTGTTATTTTTTTACCCTTATTCTGTCTGTAAATGCTAAGTTCCGTTGAGCGTCCAGTTTGAGAAGGCAAGTACTCTGCATATTGCAAGTTCAGTGAAGTTAGAAGATGCATTTTAGAGATGCACGTCATTTACTTGTGTACTGAAGATTTGTGTTGTAGACGAAAGGCATTGTGATGAGCGTTGCTCTGGTTGACTAAAATTTTCTTCCTTCACCAACAATGTCTATAAGTATATAAACCGAAGGAAGCTCTTCATTTTGCTTGTTGTTACGGAAAGAAGACCGAAGAGCGGATTATGGTGTCTACGACTACGCGGTCCTGCAAAGCGTTATAAGACATTTAACATTGGACTCCCTCTTCTCCGTGCCTCGCTGTGTCTTGCCAAGTTTCTTGCATAACTTAAAATACGAATTCAATTTGTGCACCACTGCTGTTTTTCTATCCTTATTTCATTACTGCAGTAGATATCTTAGTCTCTCGTCGCCTCTACGCCGCACCCTTCATTCTCTCCGAAAATAGATGGGATTGACGATTATAGATAATTTTCAAGGATGGGTTATTTTCACGAAACGAATTTAACTTCAGACGAAATAAATTTTAACACGCTCGCGAAGAGAATGTAATAAAAGGTAATGATTTATTTAATACGAAATACGTCTTGTGAAAATACCACGCAGTAATCATCAGAAAGTCCATCTTCGATGTATTTGACTGAAATTTGAATATGTTGTTCTTCAAACCTTGATAAATAGTTTCCACAGCCACAAAGTGTGAAAGTCAATTTCTTAAAATAACTTTTTTCAGTTTTCTTATAACGATATTCATTCACCTTCAATTACCTGCATAAGGTCAAGTTTTCTGACGGAAAATTCATTTTATATATTCTCTGACTTTTTGTTGTTAGAGTTAATATAGTTTTCAGTAGCAGTTATTCATCCAAATGGTAACTTTTTATTTCTCTAATCAATTCTTTATGGTAGGAATATGTCCACTGCTTGGATTTTGATAAAAACAGCTCCAGATATTCCTGAATAATGATTACGTTCCTGATCTATACTAAGAGTAATCCTGATGAATCCTTTAGCACTTTCCTCTTGTATCCTTCGTGACTTTGTAATCGAAAATTAATAAATTTTTGCGTAACTGATGTATACTTTTTCAATAACGGTGATGTTTTGGAGTGATACATTTGTATATCTAAGAATTAGTTCAGTTGCTCTTTCATTCTCAACAATTTCCGAATGAAAGAGAATTTTTAATGGTCTCTAAAACAGGAAATTATATGCACGTTTTATCGAAGAAAAGACTCCATGTCTCTCATAAATTTAAAATGATTACAGTTACAAAAGATAATTGTTTCCTGTTTCTTTGATGTCTGTTGTTAAACAATAAAAAGTTGACACTTTTTAGTTATTGTTCCGGGCGAATACATCCTTCTATTCTTTAGTACCCTTGAACGAAGAAGCTCTCTATCATGTTTGTGCCTTTGTGTCCATTGATAATGGTAATTGCAATGATGATAGTTTGTGGAGACATGAAATATCATGTGGTATTGTATACCTTGTGAATATGAATTTCAGTGTATTCGTATTCAATATTTGAAATTTGTTATTACGTCAACACTGCTACTTTGACAGTCTCTTTGACATTTGTGATAATTTATGTGTGAATATGTCTTTGTTATTTCATATCTCAATCAGAAGGTCTAACAGCTCGATAATATTTCATGTTCTTTAAATAACGTACTGCGATGTCGCAATATAATCGGTAATTTAATTGAATTCATTTCTTTTGAATTGCGTATCATTTATTTCAAAATGTTTCTCAAAAGAACATTCACAAAACCTTATATTTACTTGATGTTTTATGTATTCAAGTAATCTAAAAGCAATTTTTGTTTGATACGCAGCAAAAAATGTGTACGTATTTTCTTTGCGAATAGGATGTATGATCGCGCCGTTTATGATATGAAAATAATATTTGTGACTGTCATATCGCATAATTACCGTGTTCTTTGTACACAAAAACGTTGTAGAAGACTATGTAGAAAGGGTGGTTATAAGCTTCTTTTATTGCTCCAATGGAATCATTACTCTCCGTCGTGTGGTGTATCCCTTGCGCGAGAGGTCTCCCGCAAGAGACAAATGATGGCGCGCGGACGTTGTTTGGTAGGCCAGTTTTCCGCCGCCACTCCCCGATTGGCTGCTATTGTCGACTGCTGTCCCATGAGACACTTAAGGGTGCGACGCTTCTCTGTCAGATTGTTTTCTTCTTACACTCTAACAACTCTGAATTTGGCTCCTTAGGAGAAGCAAGTGCTTCTTGTGGCGAGAGGATGATGTGTGAATTTAATTGATTCAGGTTTTGATCCTGAGAATTTCTAATTCACTGTCAAAATAAAGTTTGCAGTGCACTTCAAGTCGGTGCAACAGTTCTACACGTTTTCCCAAATTAATGGCATTTCTTTATATTCGCGAAACTTCTGTTGTTTAATAAGAATAAACTTCTCGAGAAAACGGAAAGTAGATACATGGGTCTAATGTATTGGCTATTATCTGTCACTTTCGGGAGAAAAAGGTATATTGATCATAAGGAGATTTTTTTGTATATTCGTAGTGCTCTTAGTACGAAGTATAATCCACTTTTTTCTCTTCATAACTAACTCATTTAATAAAATGAAAGTTATTCATCTTTTTCTTACTATATTTGTTCCAACTTTACTTTTCAATTTACTTATTCTTAATTTTAGGGTAATAAACATGTGCTCCAAAGGTTTTTAATTAATTCCAAAAAATTCTACCTTTTACTAACTTTTTAACAACTTAAACCCTTGCTTCCTTTTATTTTTTAAGTTTCTTCTATGTCTTGCTGATATTGGCAGTGTCTATACTTATTAATTTTGAACATTAAGTTAACGTACATACAATTTAATTTCTTCTTTGCTTTCAATGAATTATCCATACATTATATTAATTATAATGAAAAGAAAAAACAGTGACGTACCCTATTACTCTTATGTGGAAGAAATAATCCCGGTATATTTAAACAGTCATTCTTACGTGTCATATGTAATTGACGTTTTTCCCGAAATAAATCTTAGAATCACTTTAAAATCTTTACTAATTAAATTAAAATTTGTTTTATCCATAGCGCGACATATACCATAGCCGTGCATTCGAATATTTAATTTTTATTTACTTTTTTAGTTATTATTTTACGGTGAGATTCAGATCTAAGACTTGCTCTTCCGCTTAAGTGTGGTGGTTCTGCGAAGCGAAGTTGGATTGCCAGGGAAGGTAAGGTTCCAAACGGATACTTGTGCGAAATAGGAGAGGGAAACATCCAGATCGGCCGACAAGCTTATTGAACCCCTTGGCGTGGAGGGAGCCAATACGCTACCACTACTCCACCGCTTTCTATGGTTATTACAGCCACAGTTGGGTAAAATAAGCCACAAGCATGCTCTCTCACTTCGAGCTCGAACAACTTCCTCAGAGTTGTTAATGTACAGCAACCAAAACATAATGGTATGCATATCAGTGAAGCGGGTAGGTAAACAATTTTAACTTTCATATAATAATACATTAGTAAACTCTGGTGAAAATCGTGTAGTAAAGAGATTCTAATTTTGCATAATTCGAAACTCATGATTATTAACGTGTAATCCCTTTCCTTCATAATTATAGCGTCGCTGAATATAATTTACTCCTCAAAATGTTTCACTTCACTATTATTCTTTCTTATAACATATCGTCAACCCTTTTATAGTTTATTGTAACATTTTCAAATATTCATAATTATGCGTCACAGAGCTTTTTGAACAGTGAAGTATTAAAAAAATGTTTGATTTTTTGTTGTACCAGTGGACCTTATTTTAAGTGTTAAGATAAAAAATTTAACTACACGTATAGCATCTCAACCATTCAAAAATTGAGGCTAGCCATTATTGTTATATATAATTTTTTATTGTTCAATTAGCATTTTTTTCAGCATGGAATGTAATATGGAGCATTTTTAAGGTGACAAATATACAATTCGTTGTGTAATGCATTTCCGATGGTGATATAACTAACCTAAATATATTTCTAGGTACCTGAGATCTATTTTAGTTCTTTGAGAAACTACAACAATTTCGAAATAAAAAAGGAAATAAATCTTGAGTCCTGAAGTACTGTGAACTTGCTTATGGTAATGAATCTAATGGCAGAGTTTTGGGGCACTGTGTCTTACTAATCAAAAATTACTTAACATCAACAGTTTTAATATTACATAAATGATTCTTACAGTTTGTATTTCGTACTTAAAGGAACGTACTAAAAATAATATAACTTGTGTGAAATCCACTATTTTCTTGTTAAATCTGTGAATCCTTAAGTATCTGTCTGTATCTTCTTCATTTTAACAATCAATCTTCTTGCTATCGCATTCTCGTCTTTATTCTGCATCTATTCCTCTCTCCACGTATTTAAAAACTTATCCACCTCCCCGCAAATTTCGTTGTATGTATCAGTGTTTACCTCTCCGCAAGAACCACTCTCTATCGTAATCTCATCTGCTACCTGTGTTTCCGCACCGACAGACTCCGTTCAGCTGCCGCTTGGTACCACAGCGCACTCAGCTGGAAGCAACAAGCTACATACAGGTAGGAAAGCAACGGCGGCGTTTGCTTACCAGTGAATTCTGGAAAAGGCTACGCTCGGGTACGTTCAGCGCCGTCAAGGGACCAGTCGGTTTCAATGCGGTAGAATTTTACCAAGCTGTACACACGAGACGAGCTCATTCACTGGAGTAGATTGCCATTTTGATTCACGTCACTTCATTTTAGCTGCTCTCTGATAAACTATAAATTAAGAAACAAGTATTGTCGCCATGTGCTTTATTTGTGATCCGGTCTGGAGCAAGGATTTGTTAGAAAGGATAACAAAAGTGAAAAATGATTTGTAGAAGTGAAAGATCAACTATACTTCTAATTATTTTCCTTGGTGCTTCATATATTAAAAGGTTTCGTATGATTAATGTCCTGAATTATGGTTTTGTTGTTGAAGAGTAAATCCGATGATTTCTCACGAGTGGGTCCTACAATGCTTTTATTGTAGGCGGCTGTGCACGCATGATGTACTAGAACAACGATTCTAAAACTACCCAAAGATCTGAGGTGTGCCTGTCAGGAAAACGTGAAAAAAATGGACGTGTATTTAATAACCTTGAATAAATCACTCCTGAGTTTTATGAGTAAAAAATCGCGTGACCTGTTTACATGGATTTCGATTTGGCGTTTAGTTCAGGTGGTTTCACACTACTGTTAGCAGGAATATCCCCACAAATATAAAATTGGACTTGGACATCCCTTGATACCTGTTTCTGAAATTACACGTAATGTAATTATCATCGCGATTTCTTAATTGTATAGTCGGTTTCTTTGTGAGATTGACGCTCAAGAAGATGGATAACTTGTTGAATTGATGTAATTTTCTATTTTGTTTCCGTCAATTTCGTTTCACAACGTCTACTTTTAACCGTTATACATTTTAAATGTAAACGATTCTGATACACAATCAACAATTAAGTTTGGCACCAGGTCGAGCAATCGTAGGTTGTTCTTGAAAAAAAAATGCATCGTATTTTTATTTGTTGTGATATAAACTTCAAGTATGAAATCCATGATTTTATTAGCTTTTTGTCTGCGGAGGTGATATTTTACTATTGGAAGTGTATGGGTTTCAGAAATAAACAACAAAATTGTGTTATATATCCAAACTCAAAAGTGCAAATCATCTCGTTTTTTAAACGACAACGCACTTTCAAAAGGGAAACAGTGACATGATGTCTGCAATTCTTTTAACGTGTTGAAGAGAAATATTAAGGAAGAACGAAATTAAAAGAATAATTGTCGTAACTTCAAAATCCGCTATAATACAAATAAGGAAGAAAATAAAAATTAGTAAACTGTCGAAGAATCTCTTGGGGTTTGATGATGATCCTCGTGAAAGAGTAATTACTATAATATAGTGTAACCACACCACACAAACCCAGATGCAGTGTGAGTGTTGGTGGAAGCGGGATTCACAGTGGAGAGGAGCAGTAGAGATGAGACGGCTGCCGATCCCCACATAAACACCGCAATTCCTATGGTAGTTATACCGCTGGCACCAGTCCAGTTTCCGGAACAATTAAACACGTGTAATAACAATAATTAATAATTTAATAAAAGTTAAATTGAAATCTTAGTATTTACAAACTTGGACAAACACTTTCGAAAAAGCAAAATAAACGCTTTAAAACGGTCGTGCAGGTAGCGGATTGAAAGCACCTGAAGCGATTTGTCAACTCTCGCTTGCAGATGTATTCTGCGCACGCGCAGTTCTGCAAAATTGAGATTGCCGCTTTGAGGATAGTATAAATTTTCAGTAATCGGTTGGATGCCGTTGCGATAACGCCTCGAGTCAGCTGTCGCGCGTCGAAAAAGGGGTAGTTCAATTTACGCCAGCAGAGTGCACCAGTGACCAGACCGAGGTCGCGATAAGCAGACGAAATATTTCAAAATTACATTAACAGAGCGAGCACCTACCGGCCTTTCTCGACAGTCGAAGGACGATGAAATTCATTTGTTTCAAGGCTGCTTTTTTACTAGAAACGAGGAGGAGGCTGAAAATACGTATTGTATCTTATCAAATTCGTTTTTGGTCATTTTTCCACATTGAAAGATTTTATTAAAATTCACATTATTGAATAGTGTGAAATTGCTTCTTAATTTCAACTTATTATTGGCAGAGTTCTAAAAAATTTCACGACAATGAAATCTTATTTTTTAGAAGCTCCAATCAGATTAATTCTCTTCAACAATAAGTAGCGTTCTTTATTGATTTTTCTGTTCACTCTGGTGAAAAAACTGTTAGGAGGCTGCTGGTCGGCGCTGCAAATTGGTGTCTTCTGGCAGATTCTTTTGTTTTTTGTGTTAACAAACACTCAAAATCATGAATACAAGTATAAAGTTGTCATTACACAGTTAATGCCATCAGAAAGCATTAATTACACACATATAAATTCAGTTGTTGACAATTATTTCGGAAGACCCACCTAGGTTATCCAAACCTCCAAATTTACAAGTTGCTTTCTCGAATAAAGAACTCTCAACTAGTAGCAAGTGTATCTAGATTACCGCAGCTATCTCTTACAGTAGTCTGACAACCAATACTAGCCAGGTCACATCTCAAAACACCTACGGACTCAACCCACCCGTATAAGTCCCCGCAGATCTTCAATCCTTCCAATATATACGGAAGAGGAAGTCACGTGGCTATCAGGCAACCACTCTTGTCGCTGCCACAACATGCACTCCACCCCCACGTTCACAGCCGTGCTGGGAACGCAGTGACCTCACCGCGAGGGGTGCGCCACCGACGGCCCAAGCCAGGCACCCGAACGTCCCTCTTCTTGAGTCTGTCATTGTCTCTGCAAGCGGTGAAAATACCCCACTCATAAACATAGTAACAGTCTCCACGTCAAACAAAAGAAAAAGACGAAGCGGCAGAATCACGGTTCATTTGAATCAGTGGTTTCAGCGCATATTACTCTTTCTCTCATTTCCCTCACATAGCTTAGGAACTGACCCAGGGACTGCACTACAGATACTTATTACCGCAATGGCTAAATCTACGTTAATGTGATAATTTTGGAATGCACCAACTTGGATAAAAGTTCGTTTTTGATCTGTTTTCGGCCATGTTAGTAAAATGTGAATCCAATCTTCATTTTGTTCCCCGCAAAGTGGGCAAATAATGTCTCGATCCCCTCTCAGTTTTCTTAATTTCCACCCTCCTACGCGAAACCATCCGTAACCCGATCGTTCTTTTGATTTGAGGCAGTCAATGTATGGTTTTTTACCTCATTGTACAGCTACTAAGGTTCGCACGATAAGTGATCTCTTTTCCAGTCTGTTAGTTTCTATTTCACGACGGGTATAAGTCTTGAAGTATTGTCTTAAATAATTTTTTAGATCGTTTAACGATGGACTATTCTGACTCACACAAGTGATTCCTGCTTTATGAATTAAATTTTTAGTTTGCCTGTCCCATTTTCCTTCTATATTACAATGGTAAGACTGAGTTACAAGTGGGTTCCTGGTGCCTGTCCTTATCGAAAGCCAATATTTAATTGTTCTTAATTGGAGAGTTAGTTCAATGGGAAGCAACCCAAATTCCCATAAAATGTTACTGTTTGCTGTGCATTGAGCAATGCCCGTTACCATTTTAAGATATTTAGTTTGAAGCGAGTTTAAAATATCGTTATTCCCCGCGCCCCATATTTCCACTACGTACGCAATTCCCGGGATGAGTAGAGACTGAAACATTTTATCCATGAGTCTTGGTGCAATTTCAGGAATTGTAATTTTTGATTTTGTTATTGTACTTAAAATGTATATGCCTTTTCGTCGAGCTTTATCCTTATTTCTCGTTCAAGTTACGTTCATGTAGATGGTTACTTCTAAATATATGTATTCCTTAACGTTTTCTAGCGTTTCTCGTTTATACGACCAAGTTTTATTCTTACTGTAGACCCACCCATTTTTAAATGTCATGGTTTTAGTCTCATTAACGTTAACTTATAGTTTCGTTTCTTCGCAGAAAATTTCTAATTCATCTAAACCTCTTTGTAAACCTCCTTGTGTTTTTGAGAAAATAATCAAGTCGTCGGCAAAAAGGAGTGCTAGTATTGAAATATTTTCATCTCCGATTCTGGATGCATCTGCATTTACCGTGGTTAGTCTATCTATAAGCCCATCTATGAATAGTATGAAGAGAAGTGGGGAAAGTACGCAACCTTGCTTTACACCTCTTTCCACATAGAATGTATCTGTTACACAATCTAATTCTGATCTCACGCATGCCGTGTCTAATTTATACATCCCTTGAAGCATTTTTAGGAATTTTGTGGAGATTCCTTTACTTTCTAGAATATACCAAAATATTTCCCTATTAACGGTATCGAATGCTTTTTCAAAATCCATAAAAGCACAAAATAGCTTGCCTCTTTTCACGGAAGTTGTCTTTTACGCCATTGTGGTAGTTATAAAAATTTTGTCTACTGTACTATAGTTATTTCTGAATCCTGTTTGCAAGGCTGTCACTTTTCCTTCTTTTCCATCCATTTATTTAACCATACATGAATTTTGCAAAAACTCTTAGCTATTGCATTAATTAAATAATACCTCTATAGTTATTAGGATCGTTAACGTCACCTTGTTTTTATAAATTGGACAAATTATTGATATATTCCAAATTTCAGGAAACGTGGAAGTATCGTATAAAGAATTGAGCAAATCCACGAGAATTGGAGAAATTATAGAATTTCGTACCACATTTTTCCTTTAAAAATTCCACTGGAATACCATCAGAACCTGTTACTTTGACAGACTTCAAATTTCGTACCACATCTTTTATTTCATCAATATTTATTTCACGGTCTAAATCTGTCACTATTATTTGGTGTTTGATTATGTGACCCGTCCGTTGTATACACTGATTCTGAGAAAGAAGTTGTGCGAAGCACATTTCCCAACTTTTCGCCTCTATTCTGTTCGTGCAACCATATCTACATCGTAATTTATTTATAGTATCCCAAATATGTGCAACATTTTTACTGTGAATAATGCTTTCAATTCTTTCCGCTTCCGAATTCTGCCATTGTTGCTCAGCTGTGTTAATTATTCTTTTATAGTTTTTTTCTCAAATGAACGTACTTTTATCGTATGCTTTCTCCTCCCCACCAAATATAGAATTTTAATGCATTTTTAGCATCTTTTTTCGCCTGTCTGCAATGTAGGTTGAACCATACCGCTTCTCGAGTGTTGTGTTTTTTCTGTGTGTATACTCGCATGTGTGAACCCTCCGCATTAAGCTGACCAAACTGCAACCTATTTAGAATATCTGCGTGCAAGTTTCCGCGATTCCTTTCAAAGTTCTCTGCAAGATATAAACTATTTCAAGTATTAATTTGATAATTTTCATTGCGGTGCATTATGAGAAATTAAAAGTCAGAAGTTGGATTCTGGCCCCCAGGAGGCTTACATCTAGTTAGTGCGTGTTTGGCGAACACGGGGCCCCGAGCTGAGTCTGACATTGCTTCCACTTACTTGTGCCATGCTCCTTCCTTCATCTATACTGACCTCCCTTGGTCACCTCTTGTTCCTTTCGATCCCGACGCTATTAGAGCTAGAGTATCTTTCATTTTCCTCTTCTTCTCTTTCCTCTATTTCTTCTTCTTCCCCTCCCCCCAGGGGACTTGCGTCTGGTAAGTGCGTGTTTGGCGAGCGCGGGGCCCCGAGCTGGGTCTAGCACTGCTTCCGCTTGCTTGTGCCATGCTCCTTCCTCTATCTATACTGACTTCCCTTGGTCACCTCTTGTTCCTTTCGATCCCGACGCTATTAGAGCTAGGGTATCTTTCATTTTCCCCTTCTTCTCTTTCTTCTTCTCTTTTTTCTTCTTTCCCCCGCAGGAAACTCAGTTGCGAGTGAGTATGGGTTTGGCGAACCCACGGTTCCGAGCTGGGGACGGGTATTGCGCAACCAGTCCTCGGACACCGTAAGCTTTGGACATGCTTCAGCGACCACCATTGGCGCGATGGTGGAAAGTTGCATGTTTTGAAGGGCGGAGATCTTGCCTTCGTTCGCCGGGTCGCGAGGAAGGATTAAACCTCTATTTTAAAAAAACCCTCAACCTCAAGGTGTGTTACGCGCAGATGAGGTGAATGGGTGTTGAGGACAAACACTCACTAGCGGACAACCTCTGGGGCAACTTCCGCACCTCAGTTGAGCAAGGCTTAGTGGCGTGATGCTGGGGTTCCACGTCACCGGACATTTATTTCCTCCGAACTCGTGGGACAAAATGAAAGATTATTGTTTTTCTTGCCTTGCGGAGTGGGCGAGCCGGAGGATAAGTACCACGCATCAGGGTCTTCGAAGCGGCCGAGGGTTGACAGACCTCCAACTTCAGAAAAGAAGGAACAGGTAAAGAGCATTCCTTATGAGAATGTTTTTGTCATTATGAACCGTATAGACGGGACATTTGAAAAAGTGTCCCCGTTCTATATTTATAAAGGTTTACAAGGAGTCGTTTGTTCACTGAAGACCATTAAAAGGTTAAGAAACGGTACAATGCTGCTTGAGACAAACACAAGCGTTAAATCTTCTTGACTGTACTAAGCTTGGCGAGTTCTCTGTAAAGTGCGAACTCCATGCTGCACTTAATCGCAGCAAGGGGTCGATAGTTGCAGGGACATTATGGAAATGGCAACAGACGATCTTGTTGCAGAATGGAAGACTGATTCTGTAGTTGAGGTCAGTCAGATCATGAGGAAGGTAAATGGTGTTCAGGAGAAGACCAGTTCCTTCATCGTGACTTTTGATTGTCCTAAACTGCCAAAGGATCTGAAGGCTGGATGGCTGAACCTGCCGGTCCGTCCCTTTATTCCAAATCCTCTGCGCTGTTTCAAGTGTCAGA
>NNCF01129033.1:2695-24636 GCA_002313205.1 Laupala kohalensis
TATATATATATTAAAATGCTTATAAAAGTGTGAATCACAAACTTCTTTTTCTAACTTTCAGTTTTGCAAACATTTTTATTACATGTTTTAAATTTACTTGAACTGCAATTTCGTGCTCAATTGCCAAAATGACCATTCCATTAAGCAAATTGTAATTAATTTTAACTTAGTGAAACTACTTTTGCCTGTTGATACAGTTATTGGTATTGTTAGCATTATTCTTAAAGGAATAGCAAGATTAGGAACAAAATTTAACATTGTAATTAAGTTCAGTACATTGTTTAGGTGTTCTTTTTTACCCAAAAGTGAAGATACTGTTGAAATTTCCTCTGCTAATTCAACCATTTACATCAACAGAATCACCAGTTAAATTCTAAATTCTTGCAGTGTTTTAGTAGCATTTCTTGGACAGGATACTTAAATCATTTATATTATATAAGAACTATAAATAGTTACTGTGATTACTAAGTTGTTCAAATCTAGCATATAGTGCATTTTGTGTTTGATCGATTGTAAAATAAAAAATTTTATTTTCTATTTTTCTTTTGAACCTATGATCGATTCGTCTCGTGCTTCGTATAAGCAGTTCCTTTTTCTTCATCTTACACGGTTTTGTGTTATTGTTGATCCTAAATTAGTCTGCACATTAATTTCGTAGCAAGTTCTTTCGCATCAATAATAGATTCATGAAAAGACGAATCCGATCGAAGATTTTTGAAAAATATTCTTCAGTTTTGTTAAAGGTAAAGTGCAGAGGCTAGATTTTTGTTTGTTTGCATCAACCCTGGTTTTGGATTTATGCAATCTAGTATTTTATGCCAAATAACTAATGAACACAAAAACTTTAATTGTTTGATGCAATTTAATAAAGCCGATGCCTTACAATTATCAATTTATTGGTTTTCGTAAATGCTTAGTAAGGCCTCGTATACATCTCCCAAAGGCAATCTCTAAGACTGTAAGGCCTGTATCCACCCATCTAGTGAAATTCAATGGTTTCAAAATTAAGCCTTGAACATGTTTTAAAAGAATTGCCCATCGAAAAGTAGAAGCCGAAAAAACTAAAAGTATTTTTTTGGCTGTGTTGAAGAAATTAGTGGCTTCCAAGGATGGTATTGCCATATTATTAACAACAAGAATGAGAGGCTACTACACGGAACATAGAATGCTCTCGAATTATATTGTTTAATTCTAGTTTAAACAGAAGCAGTAAACGCAGTTTTGTGATAGAGAGTACACTAACCATTCTCATAAAGCTTGCTCTCGATTGCATAAAATTAGTGTATAATAATTTGCGGTAACATGTCGACCCGTGTCATTGGTTTAGGAGGACCTTGTCTTAATAAAAAAAACTTCTTTCGGCGTCTCTTAACTTCTTGACCACAATGCTGGATCTGTACTCAAAAGTCATGCTTTCCGTAGGTGTCTCATAGGTCTCAATTTTTTCAATGCTTTCATCTGCTGATGATAGTCACAGGAACTTTTTTCAATAAGAGAGAGTTTTTTACATCTATGATTATTGTATTAATTTCATTGTACATTTATTGTATTGTATTGTATTACCATATTGAATGTTACTATTTACATCCATTTAAAAATTCCTTATTGAAGGTTATAAACTTATAATTCTCATTGTTCCTTGTTTGTTTACAATCCATTCTTTCTTAAATCATTAGATTGAAAAGATCTTACATTCTTTTTTGTCTTTCAGGTGGTTGAATTTCTACTTCAGGTTCAGTCTTTAGAAGAGAAGAATTGGCCTGGAGATTTGGCTGAAAAAGCTATTATTACTAATGGAAATAATGTCTCGGAAGCTGTAAAATTTCTTGAGGCTTTTACTCAATTGTTAGACCTGGGTTTTCCTGAAGACAAAGTATCTGATGCATTAGTAAGATTTCAAAATGATAGAGATAAAGCTCTTGACCATTTAATATCTTAATTTCTATCATATGTTAATCGACAAGGAAATTTAATGCTATGTTGAATTACACGATTTTTGTCAAGCATTAATGTAATGTTAATTTGGTGCCTGTTGTTACACTTGTCACTAAACATTGTAAAACTGACACATCTCTTTTTACTTTTATCTGTGATATTTATGTTTGAGGATATTGGTTTGAGTATGCTTTTATTTGATTGAGATGGAAAAAGGAATGTGTCAGTATATTGATAATAAATAATTCACCATATTTATGTATGTATATAAGAACTGATATCAGTACTTATACTTTCCATATTGAGTATTTTTATAAAACCATTTTTTATCCATACAAACTTAATCTATATGCCATTTGACCCTGCAATATCAAACTATGAACATCATTTTTTTAAATATTTATTTTATTTATTAATGATATTACTTTTTCTTTAATAGAAAGGAGGGAGATCTGATTGAATTTGTTAGTGCTGGAATACACTATATTTATTGCTTTTGAAATTCATTATTGTATTTATTTTGATATTTTATAGAAGTCAAGTATTTTTGTAAATTTGTAGATTCCATGAATAAAAGTTAATTATTGTTTCTCCGTTGTTGTGGTGCTGTCATTCCAATTCTAATAGTATATTTTGTGAAGTATTGTTATTAGTTTTCTTTACTTTACTTTCTTAGATATTTGCAATTTTCCAAAGTTTCTGCAGAATAAAATAAGTTTCTCTTTGTGTCTTCTCTAACATTTACTATTCGGTTGGCATTGCTTTCCGAGACAAATTTCAACTCTTCAACAAAATGGGGTAGCGAAATAAGATAGGTGAAATTACCCCTGGAGGTCCAAATATTTTTATCATTAAAACCTTATTCGGAGTGCTGAATAAACAAGTTTTCATCCAGTTTTAACCCAATTCACTACCAGTATAATTTGAAAAAAGTGTTTTGAATTATTCCAGTTAAGTTTAATTTTTGATGGGCTGCATGGCAATTGTTAATGTCTCCCACTATTACTCTAGTATTTGTTAGATGGCAGAAATACCCTGTGAATTTTTTAAAACGTTTCTGGCACCAATTTGACTTCCAAAAACAAGATTAAAGTCAGGAAAACGTGAAAAACTTTTTTGATGATTTTTTAGCTATATACTACATGAAAACAAAATACATAGGTAGAAAACAAAATTAAGTCCTTCGTTTGTACTAAAATTCTCTAAACTTTTAGACCCGACACCTCCAATAAGTGAATAAAGATTTTCATTGATAGTAATTCTTACTTCGCTTTTGATGACGCAAATATGATGCACCCTTCACAAAGCAATTTTTGAAGCCGTGCAAATCATCTACACAAGATGAAGTATGGTTTTCTATTAAATCATCCCAAGAATAAAATTTTGCTCCAAACTTCATTGGCAATATGTCATTCTCAAACGATTTAATCTGAAACATATTGAAAATATTGAAAAATGATCTTAAATTATTAGAAGTAACTAGAAAATGTTACTAACTAGAAAAGAAGTATAAACAGAGCTTGATTTATTGTAGGATTAAGAATATCGCATTGAAGATAGCTTTTTTTTCAAAGTGTGAATACATTCATTGGACTATCCATAATCATTCACTTCATCTAGGATACGTGCATTACTTTGAACTGATAATTTCTTAAAAAATAAAGCTAATTTAGGTTTTTGAGTTTCGTGTGCGTATCAGAATACTTTTAACTTATAAACATTTTCCATTAAAAATTTTTTAAATGAGGTGTTCATGATTTTCTTTTGGTATAGAAACGTGCATCATTGTAAACACTTGAATAAAAGCTTCAAAAGGAACATAAACTAAATTTTTGAAAAGCACAGACAACAATACCTATGTGTAGCAACTGGTTTTTGAAAGGGCATTTTGACTAACGCTATTGCTATGCCTTGTGGAACTTCAACTTGAAAAGTGAGTTCAGTTGAACTTGATTGAGACTATTGTTGAGATGACTGTAGTGGAGGTGGGGAAATTATTGTGATTATAACACCATTTCTTAATTTTGTGAACAGGTCTTGGATCAGTTTCTGTATGTGATGAAAAAGTGGATGGCAAGATTTTTGTACACTGATCTTCAGGTTTGTGGTCTTTGTTTCAACGTGAACGCTATTTGAATGACTGAATCCACAAAATGTAATATGCAATTCAAATGGATTAAGAATATCGATATTTTTTGAGAGCATCTGTTATTTAAAATTTTATTATGAAATTTAATAAACAATATGTTTGGGCATTTTTCAGTGTGACTTGCCTGTATATGTACAAATAAATAAATAATCTCTTTCTTTGAGCTGTTGGACGCAGTTTACAAGATAATAGCCAGAAATTTCGGAGAATTGTGAACAAACACAGGACTTAATTTTGTATTTAACCTTGTTTTCAACCTATATAACTACCAGATATATAGCTCAAAAGATCAATGAAAAAAACAGATTTTTTCACATTTACTCATCAGAATCAAGATTAGATTCTGGAAGTCAAAATGGTGCCAGGAACATTAGAAAAAATTCACTCTGCTGCCTAAAAAGTACTGGATAATAGTGGAAGACATTAATAATTGTTACACAACCTTTCAAAAATTAAAAACTCGACTGGGATTACACAAAAATTAAAAACACTTATTTTCAAATTATATGAAACACTGGTTACAAATCATGATAAAACTGGATGAAAACATGCTTTTTCAGCACTCCGAATAAGGTTTAAATGATAAATATTTTTGGACCTACAGGGGCACTTTCACCTATCTTATTCCGTTACATTCTTTTCATCAGTTATCAAGGAATTTGTTATATATTACAATTATAATTGATACTGAAATTCATTGTGTCTTATTGGGGGGAAAATTATATTAAAAAAGAGACCAACTTTTAAATCATGAAAGCATGTAGAAAATACTTCAGAAAATTTTCTGCAAATCCAAGTAAACCTCCATCACTTTTATCTAAATGTCACCAGACAATACAAGAAGATATTTCACTTTTTCCAAACTGTGATGCATAAATTGTGAAACTCCTGATCTCTGCCACCATGGTTTTGAATTCTCTAGTGCACTTCAAACGAGTCAAGCGAGTTCCTGAATATTATTTATACCATACTAATAAATGATGGATAGAAATTAAATCATGTTTTTTCATCATCATAATTCATAATGTGTTGTAAAAGAATTACAAGAAAAATAAAGAACACAATTATACTTCTCACTGATTTCACTAACTTGGAGCATTAGTTTCATCTAAGGAAGATGTGTGAAAACTATTTCATTTATTATATTGTTAAGTTGTAACTGGATTTTTTTTGTTATAGCATTATTTATGTTTTTATATATACATTTTTTATTGTCCTTTTTGTTCATGGAATACGTTGTTGTGATCAGAAGTCATGTTGCCCCGAGCTGAGTCTGGCATTGCTTCCACTTGCTTGTGCCGGGCTCCTTCCCTTCTCTTTCCTGACTTTACCTGGTCGCCTCTTGTTCTTTTCGATCCTGACACTATTGGAGCTAGGGTATCTTTCATTTTCTCTTTCTTCTTCTTTCCCCCACAGGGAGCTCAGTTTCGAGTGAGTATGGGCTTGGCGATCCCATGGTTCCGAGCTGGGGACTTGTATTGCGCCACCAGTCGGACACCGTAAGCTTTGGACATGCTTCAGCGACCACCATTGGCGCGATGGTGGAAAGTTGCGTGTTTTGAAGAGCGGAGATCTTGCCTTCATTGGCCGGGACGCGAGGAAGGATTAAACCTCTATAAAAATGAGGTGAATGGGTGTTGAGGACAAACACTCGCTAGCGGACAGCCTCTGGGGCAACTGCCGCACCTCAGTTGAGCAAGGCTTAGTGGCGTGATGCGGGGGCTCCACGTCACCGGACATTTATTTCCTCCGCACTCGTGGGACAAAATGAACGGTTCCTGTTTTTCCCTGCCTTGCGGAGTGGGCGAGCCGCAGGGTAAGTACCACGCCTCAGGATCTTCGGAGCGGCCGGGGGTTTCCAGCCCTCCTGCTTCAGAAACCAAAAAGGAAAAGTTAAAGAGCATTCCATACGAGAATGTTTTTGTCGTTATGACACGTATAGACGGGACACTGGAAAAAGTATCCCCGTTCTATATTTTCAAAGGTATTGAAGGTCTCGTTGGTACATTGAAGAGTATGAGAAGACTAAGAAACGGAACGATGCTGCTTGAAACAAAATCGAGCAAGCAGGCATTAAAACTACTTGAATGTAGTAAGTTGGGAGAGTTCCCTGTAAAGTGCGAACTCCATTCTGCGCTTAATCGCAGCAAGGGGGTCGTAAGTTGCAGGGATGTTATGGACATGTCAACTGAAGACCTAGTTGCGGAATGGGAGGCTGACCACGTAGTTGAGGTCAGTCAGATCATGAAGGTTAATGGTGTTCTACAGAAGACCAGTTCCTTCGTCTTGACTTTTGACTGTCCCCAACTACCAAAGGATATTAAAGCTGGATGGCTTAACCTGCCGGTGCGACNCCCTTTGTTCTAAATCCTCTGCGCTATTTCAAGTGCCAGAGGTTTGGACATACATCTTGTAAAGGCCGTGAAACTTGCGGTACATGCGGGAAGGAAGGACACGAACCAGGCGTCTCATGCCCGGGGCCTGCTAAGTGTATTAATTGCACAGGCAGTCACCCAGTGTGGAGCAGGGAGTGTATCGCCTTTCTCGAAGAGAAAAAATACAAGAGATAAAGACTACGGAGAAGATTCCGTACGGTGAAGCTCGGAAGAAATACAGGGCTTTATACCCTGTATTTTCTACCAGTTACTCATCCGCAGCAAAGACTCCTGTAATCAAGAAGAGCGTGTCAATCCAGGCCGATTTCACTGACGTGTCTACGACAACGTCGTGCTCATGCCAGTGCAAATGCGGCAAGAAAAATATCCAAGATACTCCAGCCAAACCCAAGACTCTCCACACCCCGTCCATCTAATACAAAGACGAAGACCAGCAGTGTACCACGTATTTCTTCCAGTATTAAACAAACAAAAACCAAGCAAGGTTCGAAGGCTAAATCCCTGAAACTCGTTGACTTCATAAAAACAAAGACAACAACATCGAAGAAGTCCCAGAGACGAATGAAGAATGTCTCTGTACTTCCTACCTCCGAGTCGGAATGTGCATTGTCCGACAGTGACGCGGAAATGCACATTTAAGAGCCTGACCCCGGAGGTTCCAAAAAGTAATGGCTTCCATACTTCAGTGGAATCTTAATGGTTATAGAACTCAACGTGAAGAGTTACAACTTAGCGCGACGTAATCCGATCTGTATATGCCTACAAGAGACACCATTCACCAGAACACTCACCCTCTCTGCGAGGATACAGCAGCTTCAGATATGACGACACCACGGGAGATCGAGCAAGAGGAGTTGCCGTGCTTTTTTAGAAACAGTATCATCTGCTCGCCTGTTCTCCTACAAACCCACATCCAAGCTATAGCAGTCAAAATTCACAGTGTACCATCTATGAATGTGTGTTCTATATATCTTCCTCCGACACGAGATTTTTCGGAGACCTCCCTCAGAGATTTAATTCATCAGCTCCCTCGAACATTCCTCCGGAGATTTCAACGCCCACAGTGTACTGTGGAGCTCGTCGAGCGATTGTCCCAGGGGCCGACTGCTGAATTGTCTCTTTGAAGTAGAAGATATATGCTTAATGAACGCCGGGGTGATGACCCACTTCGCATTTGGCACGGGTTCATGGACTGCTATAGACCTATCAGTTTGCTCTCCTGAAGTTGCTGATTTCTTTCAATGGAAGGTAGAAGATCTGCATGTTTTCGAACATCATCATGTCTGGTTGTCCTTGCAGGAATGTGCGACTTCCCGAATGCAAGCCACGGATTTAGATTCTCAGTAAGGCTAATTGGACACTACCGTTCCCTGTCTGTCTTCAGAGAAACGGGTAGTGTCCAACAGAGGGTCGACCATCTGACCCAGGTGATTGATCACGCCGCTGATGAATCCATTCCGAAAACATCTATTTTTCCGCGAAGACCACATGTCCCCTGGTCGAACGACGCATGTCGGTCCGCCATTCGGACAAGGCGAAGAGCATTGCGGAGATTTAAGGCTAGTCCATCACCGGAAAACCTCGGCGCATATCGGATTGCTAGAGCAAAAGCGCGCAGAATTATCAAAGAATCCAGATCAACCTCCTGGAAAGAGTATCTAAGTACCATTAAGAGAACAACATCGTCCACTAAAGTATGGGAGTCAATCCGAAAGATATCTGGAAGGTATTTTCGAGTCCCAAATCTGGACTCAATTATCAGGGTCAGGTTCTCACCAACAACAGAAATGGCAACAGCAATGGCTGAATATTTTGCTGACGTAACATCTACAGCAAACTGCGATCCTGATTTCGTGAGAAAAAGGGAAACAGCAGAGAGCACATCTTTTGACTTTCGTTCCACCAACTGGGAACCCTACAACTCTCCCTTCTCTATGTGGGAACTTGAGTCAGCTCTAGCGACAGTCCACAACACTGCTCCTGGCCCTGATTCCATTCATTATGAAATGCTGAGACAACTCAGTCTCGAGTCGAAAGAATACCTTCTGGATATCTTTAATCTTTCATGGTCCGAGGGAGTATTCCCTAATTCCTGGAAGGAAGCAACGCTTATCCCTTTATTAAAACCAGGTAAGGACAAAACGAACATTAGTAGTTATCGAAGCATTGCCTTGACGAGTTGTGTTGGTAAAACTCTGGAGAGAATTATCAACCGACGTCTCGTCTGGTATCTTGAACGGCATGACTTGCTGAGTCGATCTGTGTGGTTTCAGGAAGTTCCATTCCACCCTGGACAACTTACTTCTCCTGGAATCAGCAATTCAAGATGCTTTCGTCCGAAGACATCTCATCGGAATATTCTTTGACATCGAGAAGGCTTACGATACTATGACATTTTACAACAACTATGCCTGGGGATTTAGAGGACGTCTTCCTCTGATGCTCATGTCCTTTTTGGATCAACGTTCCTTCCGCTATAGAATTGGAAGAGACACCTCGGATCTCCTTCAAGAGAACGGTGTCCCTCAGGGCTCAGTCTTGAGTGTGACCTTATTTGCAGTGGCCATAAACAGCATAACGTCTGCTGTAAATATTCCTGTTTTACATTCTTTTTGTCGATGACTTTGCTATCTTTTGTTCATCACAGAGTGTCACAGGTGCGGAGCGACAAATCCAACTCGTCCTCAATAGATTATACCAAAGTTAGCTTTGATATTTAACCAGATGCTCCAGAATTCCTCCTTTTCAAAAATGGAAGTCGAGATAACCCTCAAACCTGTCGCCCACGTACATGCTTACCTACGATTCTCAAATTGCTGGCATCAATAAATGCGGACATGATTTTCAAATTTTTGGATAACAGTACGGTACTGGCAAAGGAGCAGAAAGGTTGCAAAGAACAACTTATTATTGACTCATCCAAACACAGAGCCAAAAAAGATCAAGTATTTATCCGTAGCATGTAGCGACTATCAGAAAGTATTTGATGTTCCTCACTCAAGATTAATTCAGATTTTCAAAATTTATAAGATAAATCCAATAGTCAGTTTTATGAAGGGAATAATGAATCGGATGACCAAAGTACAACATGCATCTATCATTACCTGTAGAATAACCAATATGAAGGGGGATTCACTAAGTTCTTTATGGTTTTACCTCACTTTGAATCCATTGTCAAAACCTCTCAGTGAAACAATTTGCTTTCAAATAGAAACAGAACAGAGAATGTCCCAAATTACACACTTAATATACATGGACGACATAAAGGTGTTCGCTAACTCTTCAGATAATATGTATAGCCTTCTGAAATCTTATAGTGCTATAGCTCAGACATTAAAATGTCCTTTCGATTAGATAAATGTGCAATAATAGATGTAAATTCATGGCAGGAGAAATCTGTGTCAATTGATTCATTCATAAAATTTCTAGAATCTGATCAAAATTATAAGAATTTCAGTTTTCTACGAAATCGCAAATTTGACCACTTATATCTAAAAAAATGTTTCCAAAACAACTGAAAAAGGCTCATTTCTATTTTGAAGGCAACAATTAAATGCAAAAGGACCCCTCCGTGGCTAATGTGGTAGCGTTCTAACGTATAACCAAGTCATCCCGGTGGGGTCAGAAAAAATTTGTAGCTTTTCATATTACTGTCCCAGTTCGTATAGCTGTGACAACTGAAAAGCGAACCCTCCTTCCTCTATCCACCACCTCCTAGCATCAATAAATTTAACTATTACTAACAACTACTAACCCCTCCATGTGTTCTAAGTTGTTGGTAAACCTAGCTAAGCGGTCCGCCTACTAACAATAGCCCAACTCCCACCTCCTATCGTCCTATGTAGACAAGCTTCAATAGCACGCTACATTTCCCATTTACAAATACTACAACAACAAAATGCAAAAAACTGATTATGGCAATAAATAGAGTGTCTGTACTATCACATACTTTTTCAATAGTTAATTGGTCCCACACAGATCTGGACAATATAAACAGAAAAACGCGCACTCGTATGGCAAAGTTTAGAAAACACCGTGCTAAAGGATGTGTTGACCGCCCTTTACCTTCCAAGATGCAGGAGGGGAATTATTAGACGTGGGAACTTTTTGTCGTTGGCAGAAATTATTTCAAAAGTAGTCATGACCCGCTTCATCAGCCATTTGTAAAACACTAAAAGGGCATCTTGCAAGGTTGCCATTAAATGGAAATGTACAGCCAGAATTTCAGAAATTTGTTATAATACAAATATGCCACTTAACAAGGAAATTTCTTAGCCTCTACTAAGTCTAAATTTTACTTCTGACTTGGCATATAAGCTCGCCCTAACTACTTGTTTGAACAGAAAATTCAATCGGACATTATAATAATTATAAATACCAGTAATTAAGGACAAACTATACCAAACGATGTCCAAGGTATAGTTATAACATCAAAAGAAGTAAGTTACATCATTTATGTGCTGTGCCATTCCCAGCAATCATAAAAAAAACACATAAGATAAAATGTATATACATTTAGCTGATAAGATAAAGGTGATGTGGAAAACGAAAAAGGTAATAATTATTCTAATTATTATTGGTTAAACTGCCGAAATCCCGAAGAACTTGCAGAGAAACCTTGAAAAGCTCCAATTGAGATCTAGGCTGTACCATCAACTACAGAAGTGCGGCGCTGTTTCCAACATTCAGAATGGTCCGTAGGGTACACGGAGAGGGATGTCAATAGGATTGTCTTTTGTAGCCTGACAAATTGCAAGAGGCCCCCACAGAGTTTCATCCTGTTGGCAGTAGAGCCTGGGGTAAGTGAAAGCTCTCCTCGGAGGAGGAGGGGGGAGGCAAAATTCCATTGAAATAATTATTCTTTTGCTATTGAAAATATGAGTGAGTAAATTTAATATAAAGCGAGAGAAAAAATTTACTATAAATTCAGGTATAGTAATTATTCAGGTATATTCCTTTCCCAGCTGAAAACTTATCTTTTAAAGATCTGATGACACTCATAACTTCACGAGAGTTAGTCTTGTAAGTGAACATAGAACGCGGTACGTGTGTGGATGTATTTGGTGGACATTGGTTATGAGTTACTGATTTCGATATTTTACCTACTTTTTGAGAAATAACAATTAAACAAATTTGCGATGTTCTTTGCATTTGTCTACAAGGGAAATATTTTCTTGGCAATTATCTGAAGGGGGTGTGTAATTTTTTGTCATATTCCAGATTGTTTTAATCCGGTTGTTCGAATATATTATCTGTCTGTCATTTTCCATTACTTTAGCTGTGTAGACCACTTTTCTAAGAATGGATTTATATTTACGGAAATAAAAATCATGAAATTTGGGTGGTTGGTTTTACAAAAGTACATTTTTCGAATTAAGGTGTGGAAGCAAAAAAAGCAGAAAAATTTTGTTTAATAACAAATAAATATTTGACATAAAATAGATGGAAGTAGGTCACGCCTCTTCATTGACAATTGCACACAACAATCACTGTACTAATAAATTCAACACAGGAGTAGCTTCAGATGTGAGGACGTGTCCTTGTTGACTGAGGAACTAGTCATCTGTATAGACTGCTTTTGAATTTGTTTGATCATAGTAGAAATTGATATTTACACAGTATAACTCTGTCAACTTGGACTGATTCAACTGTCATTATACAAGCGTATTTAAATAAGTATAGCACGGGCCAGAGACGAATAGTGAAATCTTTGTCATTCAAACTGAAATACTACTAAAAGTGCTTCCTCGTGATCTGTACTAAATCGGAGATTTTTGCATTTCTTTTAATATCGTTTCTGATACATGTCAATATTTTATTATGGGGTTGGAGCTATCGCGCTTCATTGTTTACTACAGCTAATATTACTAGACAATAAACTGTTCAGTTTTTGAAACAGTACATGGGAAGAGGGGCTTGTGATATGTTTCTCAATCTTTTTATTAACAATAGGTTAACATTTTCGATTGTTGTAGAAAATTGTAAGAATTTCAAACACTCAGCTAACACTTTAATATTAGAATCCGAGTTGGGGGAGAGGGGGGGGTGGCGCCATTTTCGTTATCATTTGTTACTAGCTGATTACCCGCAGCCTTTCTCGCGTAAATTCTGAAATATGTCTCCAATTTTATTTTTTATAATATTCTTATTATTATCCATTAACTGAGAATGCTATCCATTGATATTGCAGGTTATATTAGTATTGGTGTGAACCCTCAATCCCTTATTTATATATATATATATATATATATANAATTACTCAAATGATCTTAATTAATTCTTTTGTGATTACAAGTGGTCTGACCTTTAATTAACAACATAGTTATTTGATCAAACACCACGTTAGGTATTACTACCAACCATTAATGACTAATGAATGATTTTAATTATGGGGTTCATGCCCATTTACTAAAATAAAACGCACACAGTGGGTATCAAAAACGTGCAGCTGGAAATAAAACTGGCTTTAATGGACTAACTACTACATTACTCATCACTAACATCGCTAATCTACAACTCGCTCACAAAATCCCATGATCAATCCCCGAACATTCACACGCTTTAATTTACAATCTTTTTTTCACAGTGATGTGGGTTTATTAGAAAGTTCCCAACACATCTTCATCCTGTCATTAATTTATACATTTATCACTTGCCTAACAAAGCTAATTTGCCCGGAGGAACAGTTGATACATTACTGTCTTTCATGTAAAGTTCAATCTAATGACGCACACTCATACTCTCGTCTCATGACGCACTGCTCGCATCTTCCTAGAACTACGCAGCCAGCTATAATGAGTTACCTTACTTAATGACATGGACTGAAAAGTTGACTGCCTTTTGCCAAACTGCGTGGTCTCACTAGGCTGTTGTTGAGTTTCATGACCTCTGAGTAGCCCTGACGCCACTACTGCCTTCGTCCTCCCAGCAGAATGGAAACCGCTGCCTTTCGTAAACCCATTCACGGTTGTCACCAGTCACCTCGTAGAAGTTCCGTGGCCTAATTACAGTTCATGGACGTGCTTCCGATTCATCAACTTCCGGATCCCGAGCTGAACTCGTCCCGAGATACTCTTCCAAGACCGGAACTAATTATCGACTTAATTATTCGTTAGCCGTCGGACGCGATGCTGAGTTGTTCGCTATTAACTTATAAAAGATCACGAAGTCGAAAGTTTATCAATCTCGACGATTAAAATCAATCGATAAACAGTTGATTGAAGAATCTCACACTTGTAAATAATAAAAGCATAAGTGTTAACTCACTTAGTCGTAAGATCTGACTATGATCGATTAGTACTTTTGTATCTTGGTCAGTAACTATGATAGCAAGAACGTAAGTCTGAAACTACGTAAGTACATCTCTGAATCTCGATGGCTCCATCTCTAAGTAAGTATCTGCGTCTCAGCGCACCTAATTAAATAACCATCCCCTCTTTTCCCCAGAATTTTGAAGAGACAGTCACGCCCTTCCTCTAGTCACGTGGTTTCTCAAGCCAATTATTTAGTTCCGTATACTCCACGTGAAGTGACTTCGATTGGCTGAGGGCTAGTGACGTATGTTACGTCCTCGACGAATTACACTGCCTTATTTTTTAAAACATTCGTAGCTTTCCATTGACGCCACCCCGTGACCACGTGGTCCCCTCATCCCTTTAGGGATCTTCGTTTCACGAGAGTGAGACCCGGGTCCTTCATCGCCATAGCTATTGCGCCGCATATTGCCTCTGTCGAGTGACAGTCGCCCGCCCGCTAAAGAACTCCTAGTTCTTCAAGTTTGAACATGCCCGCCTGTTCTCATCACGCTCCGTCAGCCCCATCTTTTGTTATCCTGCGTCATTAGAAGTTTCAAGCTATCTGGTTCTGCGTTGTACCGATTTGCTTTGATCTTAAGGGATCTTTTGCCTCTTTAACTTTCGATTTTTTTGATTCTGTTTTGCAGTTCTAAGTTCCGCATTGAGACGACCCAAAAACAGTTCCTTCTAATTTCAACGCTTCTTCACCCACGCCCTTTGTTAAATCGTTACAAAGTGACCCCTGGTTAATTTTGACTTGTTTCCTATTATATTTGTCACGTCTCTATCTTCTGGTTCCGCGCGGGTTACTGCGCATAACCGTCTTCCTCGGAAGAGATTTTTATTACTTTAATTACAGTCTTTTTGAAACACAGCTTAGTACGGATAAACCGTGTGCTGCCATCCTTGTGTGCAACCCCGGATTAGACGTTCTCAAGCTCGTCCAGTTCACTACATGTTACGTGGCTGTGTGTCAAGTGGCGTGGAACGGACGATCGTCATACTTCGTGTCAGCATATCTGCCCCCTTATCCGGTTCCTTCGTGTCCTCTGCTGGAGCATCTGGACTTGGTGCTTCGGCAACTCCGTGGGCATGTAGTACATATAGGTATGGACGCCAATGCCAAATCACATCTCTGGCATAGCGGGGCTGAGGATTCCAGAGGAGGCAAATTGGAGGAACGTATTGCTAAACAACCTGCAGATGGCCAACGTGGCGTCTTGTTTGACTATGTTCGTCAGCCCGATGGGCGAGTCGAACATAGACGTCTCGTTGGCAACCTCTGTGGGAGGACGCGACAGTATCGTGGATTGGAGAATCGATGACTACTTTACTGGATCAGACTACCGGATCCTAAGATAGAAATGTTGTTCGTTGGGCCGGGACGATCTTCACACTTCAGGGGCAACTCTGGAGGACGAGCCACTACATCGTTTCAAGCTTGGAAGAGCTGACTGGGAGAAGTTCAACATCTCTTTGAGCAGGGAGCTGCGAGGAGTATATGAGCGAGCCTCCTGCGAATCAGTCGCTCTTATCGTAAACGATGCAATTCTGGAGGCGGCCAGGGAAGTGATTCTTTTTGGTCCGCCGAGGAGGAAAGTGGTGAGTTGGCGGAGGGACTGGTTGACAAAGGGCAGAGTACGTCTACTTAGAGCGAGACGAACCTTGCAAGCTGCTAAGCGAAGGGGTTTGCCGACGGAGGACCTTGATGAAATTTTCCGAGAGGCCCGAAGAAGGTATAACTCCGACGTGAAGAAGGCTAAGAGGAAGTTGTGGGAGGAGTACGTAGAGAGTATGTCGAGTCTCGACTGCTGGGGAACACCCTACAAGATCGCAGCTGAAATGGTGCGCATCCCATTCGCTATGAGATCTTTGCGGATGGTATGCGATGATGAGCAATCATCATCACATACTGTAGGGTATCAGCGGACCGCGACTCTACTGCTTGATACGTTATGCCCAAGCGACGACCTTACCTCTGAAGACGAATCCCATCTTGTCGTCAGAGAGGGTTTGCTCGAACAATACGCTAATGATAATGTAACCAGCTTCTCCATGGATGAGGTTCGTGATGCCGTGGTCAACTTAAATCTCAAAAGGCCCCGGGAAATGACCGGATCTCACCATCCATGATTAAAAATGCATCTGTTTTGTTTGTCGGTCCAATCACTAGACTTTTCAATCGTTGCCTCGATGAAGGCTGCTTCCCACAAATCTGGAAAAGAACGATCGTGACATTGCTGACTAAGACCTGCAGCAAGCCGGAGGATGATCCGAAGGCCTACAGACCGATCTGCCTTCTTCCAGTGGTGGGCAAGTGTCTGGAGTGGTTAATGGTTGATACGTTGAAGAGGTGTGTCAAGGAGGGTTGTGAACTGTCTGACACTCAGTATGGTTTCAGGGCAAGACGTTCCACAGAAGAATCCGTACAGAGGTTGGTTCAACTAACATCTGAGAACCAACATAAACATGTAGTCGTGATCTTTGTTGATATATCAGGAGCTTTTGACAACGCATGGTGACCCACCATGCTTGCCAGACTGAGTGAAGTGGGTTGTCCACTGAACTTATTCGGCTTGTATAAAAGTTATTTTTGTGATAGTGAGGCGGGGATGTCTCATGGAGGAGTCCTGTTTTCGAAGATACTGACCAAAGGTTGCCCTCAGGGATCTAACTCAGGTCCGGTGATGTGGAACCTCGTGATGGATCCGCTCCTTCGGGAGTTGTCATCTCGAGGATTCAAGCACGTCGCTTATGCCGATGATCTGGCATTGGTTATTGAGGACAATAGCCGGAGGGAAGTGGAGAAAGCAGGGGAATCTTCACTAGCCGTCATTTCTGATTGGTGCCGCAGGAACAAGTTACTTGTTTCTGAGAGGAAAACATCGCTCATGGTCATGAGGGGATCACATGCAAAACGCCCTCCCCTGATCAGGCTAAATAATAAATCGATTGGTGTGGTGAAATCTCAGAAATATCTAGGAGTCACTTTGGACTGTAAGCTAAACTTTCTCGAGCATGTAGAGACTGACAGCTAAGGCCAAAAACATTTTCTATAAGCTCATGAGGCTATCGACAAGGAAGCGACTGATAAGCCGCAGGGCCCTGATGACCATCTATCGGGGCGCTTTCGTGCCAATAATCCTATACTGTGCGTCGGTGTGTGCGCACCGCGCTCGTTTGACTATGTGCGGTAGAGCTCTCAAGAGTGCTCAAAGAACCCCCTTGATAGCCATATCTGGAGCATATCGATCAGTTCCCACTGTCAGAGTCCAAGTCTTGACAGGGTTATTGCCTCTTGACCTTGAAGTCATCAAGGCAGGGGCATGATATTGTGCTAGAAAGGGGTTGCCGTACGTGTTGGACGATGTCTCGTACAGCCCGGGCCATGCCAACACGGTGTCGGACAAAATCTTCATTACAAAAGAAGTTCTCAGGATCTGGCAAGCTCGCTGGCAGGCGGAGGTTGGAGAAGACTCATATAGGGGGATTTTCCCGTACGTTGTTTTTGCCGGGAAAAGGAAGTTCTCCCCGTCCCGGGAACCGGTCCATCTGCTGTGGACCAGTTCCGGGGCAAATTATATGATCTGGGTCTAGCCGTCTCTCCGTTCATTGAGTGTGGCGAGCCGTATTCAGCGGAACACGCACTCTACGCCTGCGAGAGGCATTCGTGGGCTAGAGAAGAGCTAGAGGAAAGTTACGTAGTTGTCCTAGAGCCAAGGGTAATATCCACGGCTCTAGGAAATGAAGATGCCCTGAGACTGTTGGAAGTCTTTGCCGGCAGAGTCATTCGGGATCGTAGACTGATCTAAGTCTTGAGCCGTAGGGGGTTTTTCCGGGCGACTGGAGCTCCATATGTACTGTGTCTTTACGTTATTCTTAGTAAGCCTTCCATCAGGTTCCAGAGATCGGGAAGAGCCGAAATAGATAGTGCTACCCTCGAAAGCTCAGGATGGAGATTGGTCGCGGTGGGTTATTACATCCTCACCTTCCACGGTCGCGATGTCTCGCTGGCGACAACCGGCAGTAGGTTGGTCCCGAACCCCACGGTGGAGGGTATACGCGCTGTCTCNCAGTAGGTTGGTCCCGAACCCCACGGTGGAGGGTATACGCGAGTTCTGCTCCTAGAACAGCGACTACGAGTCAGGGAGAGCACTTGTGCTCGATCTGGTTAGTGGCGCTGTTCGCTCCGAGGAGAAAAAGTCCAGTTCTGAGGGAGCTCAGACTGACTCTGAATCCAAGGTGGAGCGTGAGACTCGTCGTGTGCGCTTCTCTCAGGAGGTCACGGTGATTCTTCCTTGCACTTGTACATCTGAGTGCAACCAGGGTGGAGTTTCTTCTGGGAAGGAGTTCTCCGAATCAAACTCGGAGTTCGATGATGACTCCACACTCACGTTCGTCGAAGGGAAGTCGACGGCCAACGCCTGGGTCCTAGATTTGGTACGGGGCCGAAAACCTACCTGAGGGCGTGGGTGACCAGGGACAACACCTTTCTTCGCTCTTGCGGAGAACGACCAATGCTCTTTTTGAAGGCATCACATCTCGCTTTCAAGCCGTTTGCGGAGGACTTACATCCTGCCTCTGCTGGTGTTGCGGTCTGTGCTTCGCGCCACCTTCGGGAGTTATTGAAGAAGATATCGGGGACTGGACAGAAGAGGCCTGTTCATCCATCATAACACCAATGGATGCATCTCCGGAGGGGGTGTACTCTGGCCTTCGCATCAGTCACATTCTTGCGAGGCTAGAGGAAACCCCCATACTGGAAGCTGCACTCCAATATCTTGTGCAGGTTCTGGCGCCCGGGGGTGACAGGCTAATGTTCCCGTTCGCGAAGGAGGTCCTGGCGGTGCAGCTGATGGCGGCTGGCGTACCATCGGATCCGGCCGTGCTGCATCGCTATGTTAAGGAGATCGTCCGGAGGAGGGGCGTGGAATACAACCTCCAGAGCATAGCCGCACACTACAAGAGAGTATTGGGAGTCTTGCGTAGCGTGCCTGGGAACTCTTTGGGAATGGTGGTCGTCCGGGGGTAGGCTAGCCTTTCCCAACGCCCATAACGGACGATCAGTTCACCTCAGGGTCTCCTTCAGAGGAAGTATGACTCAGCTTGATAACGGACAAAATTTTGTTTACAGAAAATGTATTGTAAAAACTGATTGCAAATAGTTGTATATATTGTCTGCTCTTTTGCTCATTTTGTATGTATGTAAATGTTAAGAAATTGTAGTTGTATTGTAAAAAAATGTGATCCTTTTGTATATGTCTTTGTAAATATGTATTTGTATGTGTATTGGCAATTGGTTTCGCCGGTGGTAGAACACCATGCCTCCACGCGGCGGGGATGGTAACTCCTCCATTTCTTGTGGCGTTGCCGCAAGAAATGGGGGAGGCAGAATGGTGATTGTTTCGAAATGAACCCACAGGTGGCGTATCAGGCTCACCTGGACTTGGGCAGGCATCTCTTGCGTACAGGTGTTCCACACGCTTGCGCAGTTCGTCAGAATTGACGTTCCCGCCTTGAAGATACATTAAATTATTCTCAGTAGGCTGTCGTCTTGCGTCGGCAACGGTGAATCTTATAACGTGTGTACTCGCTCGCAAAAGGGTAGTTCAAACTTACGCCGCCAGGGCGCACCAGTGACCGGCTAAAGATTTGCAGGCAATATCTCTGAATTCCTGCGTCTGAGAGCGCGGCGGTAGCTCGACCTTGACCGTCGAATAATATGATATTCATCTGTTTCATTTTTTATGGTATATTTTTAGGGCTGCCTTTGTACGAGAGCGAGACGAAAGAGAACAAATTCGTATTGTATCGTATATAATTGTTTTATGCTCATTTTTTCATATTGAAACATTTATTTTTCATTCACATTATTTATATTGTGAATTATTTCTTAATTGAACATATTATTGGCGAGGCAATTGAATTTCTTCACGACAATGAAATCCTGTTTTTTATAAGCTCCAATGAGATGAATTTTTCTTCAACAATAGGTGTATATTTTTTATTGGAGTGATCTTCCTTGCATTCATTCTTGTCAAAAAACCTGCTTCAGATTAACCAGAGCAGGCGCTGTGTAGAGAAAGCTGAGTCTTGAAGCTAATTTTCTGTTTGTGTGAACAGTGATAGTTGTAAGTTAGAGTTAGAGTTTTTGTACTGTATTTGTATTTCGATTTTATGGTTAAGGTGATATATGTAATTAGTAAGTAGATATGTATGAAAGTAAGTGTATGTAGGGACTCCCTGCAATATGTGTTACACATGGGTGCAGGGAGTCCTAATAAAATTGTATATTAAGTATGATTGTTTAACCTTGTAGATATAGAAATTAAATGAAAAAAAAGTCGGCGCGTTACCTGGGCAAGCCGGTGGGCTACCAGCTTGCTCCAACGTGGGAGGATGTGCGGCGGGTGCAACAGGCGGCCTACCGGATAGTGGATGCGCCCCTCCACACCTGGCAGCAATTCTCGGCCCTAAAAACCTTTCTTCTCCCCTCCCTCTACTTTCCTGTGCGGATGGGCGACTTTTCTAAACCACAGATGAGTTGCCTTGATGCAACCCTCCGTGCCCCCCTAAAACACCTTCTTAACCTTCCCCAACGTGCAACCTCGCACTACCTTTACGGGTCGAGAGACGCGGGAGCAGTGGGCTTCCATGAGATGGCGGCGGAAACAGACGTCTGGGCAATGGACGTGGGGTTCAAAATTCTNTCCGTAGCTCTGCCACCGCCGCCCTCGCCGAGGAAGCCCGCCACTGCCTCGCCACCGTGTAAACCACTTCACAACTGCTGGGCGCGTACCTGTCCGGTGAGGCAACGGAATGATTCCCCGTTGTGAGTAGCTGGTGGTCGAGGACGAGGAAGGCGTCACGTCGCTTAGGCGTCACGTGGCGCTTCACCGAAGACGAGGGGGAAGAGAGCCTCCTCTCACTAATCCTCCCCGACCCCAGCGAATTCCGAAGAATTCTCTCCGCCGCCGCCAACGACGAGCAGCCCGCCGCTGTTGTCGCCACAGCCACTGACGACAACAATGCCACAAGGGAACACACCGCTGCCGCCAGAGGAGTGACCGTCGCCGTTATGCCCACGGCCGCCGCCATCCCGACCACCGCCGTGGAAGCGCACACTGCGCCGCCCGCAGCTGCCGCCGCCGTCACTGTCGCCGCCGACATCCTGGTGGCCGCCGTGGACATGGCCGCCGCCGCTGAGCCGAGATCCACGCCCTTCGCCGCAGCCTTCTCCGCCGCCTTGGCCGCCGCCGCGGACGTGGCATCCGCCGGGGGGACAGAGCCGCCGGCGCGTGCGCGGCCGCCGCCGGGGACGGAGCCGCCGCTGCGGGCGGGGCCGCCGTCTCGCACGCTCCCGCGGACAGCGCAACGGGAATTTCTACCGCCGACGCCCAGCAGATCGCCCCCGAACGATGCATCACAAGGAAGCAAAGGCACCTAGTCGTGAAGCGCCTCAGACAGTTGTGTCAGCAGCTCCACAACGTGAAGTGGCTGCAATGCTCCGACCAAGGCCGCTCCACTGAGGCTCTAAACCGGAGCGGCCACACGAGCAGCCACTTCATGGAATGGGGCAAGATGCAAAGTATTCGACAATGCGGATCCCTCGGCAGTGGCTTGCCGCAATGGGTGCCAAGATGCAACGGGGGCGCCGATGGAGTCCCTGGCACATGTGCTGAACAACTGCCTGGCCCACGGAACCCAGTGGGCGCTGCGCCACAACCAGATTGTTGCAGCCATCAAAGGCGCAGCGCTGGGTTCCGGTCACCATGTGCTAGGGGAATCCAGAGCCTTTACGGCGGACCAACCGAGGCCTGACCTTGTGGTCGGCAAGGGGAACAACATTTTAATATATGAAATTTCCGTCCCCTTCGCTGGCCGCGGTGTCCTGGACACAGTGCGCGCGGAAAAACAAGAAAAATATGACATACTCCGCGCGCACTTCCTAGGTCTGGGATACCTCCAGGCCGAAGAGGTCCCCGTCATCATCGGCTCGCTGGGCGAGTGGACTCCGGAGAATGACACCGCGCTGAAGAAGAATTGCAACAACAAGCGGCGTCGCAAGGCCCTGTCGGAGAAGATGGTCCTCGATGTGCTAAACGCATCAAGATCCATTTTCAACAAGCACATCGGGGACCTGGGCCTTGCAGATCCGGAGTTCCT
>NNCF01129033.1:24878-66514 GCA_002313205.1 Laupala kohalensis
ATATATATATATATATATATATATATATATATATATATATATATATATATATATATATATATATATATATATATATATATATATATATATATATACTGTTAAGCACATATTACAATATATAAAAGCGGTCATAGTTTGTCACGAATAAATCTCTGTGACTTGATTTTAACCATTTACTAGATTGAAAATCTCCCGAGATGAAAGTATATGGTGGTGGATGTTGCAGTCCCGTTCACTGCAGCAACAATCACCAGGGTTATCTGCAGTTATCATTATTTCGCTTATCTGAAGATCGCATGAGGTTAGAACATTTCCATATTTTTTATCAATATATTTTATTGTGATTAAAAGAGTGAATGTCACACGATGATGCCATCGACGTTCAAGCAAAAGTTACTAAGTCCAAAATCACAGTTCTGAGATAAAACCTTTTAAAACTTTTGAATGATCATTAAAAAATTAAAATTTGTTTTATTGATTTCTAACATAAGTAATTATGTTTACTGGTACATAAATATGATGAAATACACCATTGAAAGTATTAATAGACTGCAGTAGTCTGTTAAATGGAGTTTTGGTGGACTTAGATACGTTTGCTTGCCAAAATATTAACTTATAATATGGTTTATTTTGAACCAATAATAGCTATGTAGTAAAATTTTTTATATATTTTATTTAATTAAAGACAAATTTATTTTAGTACAAAAGAGAAATATATAATTTATTTATGCATTGAAGCCTATTACATTGAATCAACTATATGTAATCTAAAAACAAAATGAATTTTTACTCTAAGCCTATTTTGTTTTCGGGATCACTGTCCTAGCTTGACTCCGGAATATGTCGCCCTGTTGCAGTTTATTGATTTTTGAACAGGAGCATAAACTGGACCTCATTCCACATTCTGAGACTGTAATTCGTGAACACGTGTTGCGGACATCGTACGAGGCAGGTCAAATATGAGGCTCCACACAATTGTTATGGAAGAAAGCTCCAGACGGATCCTGGTCTCCAAACTGAACAGATTTGTCACGTATCTGGGAAGATTGAGGCGAGATAGACACCAAATGATGCTGCAGAACACCGTGCGATTCAATTAGAAGTTTGTCCCGCAAGGATGGAGTGCCCTGTCTCTCTTTTCGGACCAGGTGCCATGGAAATTGTACACATAAAGAGAGAGTACTTAAGTGTAACTTATACAAAAATGTAGCACTTGTATTCCAATTCAAGTAAAAAACGCCTTTCTTGGTATCTGATTTTGTTTCCTTTCACATATCCACAGTTGGACTCGGAGGATGACAACTGATGAAATAGGAAATTTGGAAGAAACCATGAAATACTATAACTTATAACTAGCCATATTTTACAATGTTGTTGTATAAAATACATTTTAAATTTATTTGATTACTATATATTTGATTTTTGTGACCTTACGATATTCAGAAACCATTCCTTACACAGCATGTTCCGACACTCTGTAGTTGTGTTCTAAATTGTTCATGTCTGTTCAATGGAATCCGTTCAAGGTTTCTGCTCACTCATGTGCGCTTCAATATTGATATTTTCCGAGGTCCCTCGTAATCAAGTGTCGCCCATTCCACGATAGCGGGCGATAAAATCATATTTGCGAAAAATAGAACCAAACTGTTTAAAAAGGGTTCAAGTTCATGTTCAAATGTAATTCTGACTTCTGATTCGTTCTTGGAGTACGAAAATCATGTGGAAACGACTCCGAGATCTCTCCTGTAGCTACAAAAATATTAGGAAAATTTTGGAAAACAATCCCTAAGGGGGTGATCAAATAAAAAAATTCGAGTTTCCTGCGAATCAAATCGCTTAAATTTGTCCAAAGACTAATTGTACCGAAGGAAGAACTTGTATCGCAATATGCCACATATTTTCAGTTGCTGCACGCGCTACGACTGCGTACGTGGTGACTAGACGGCCGTGACGCATGCTACATCTTCTTGCTTACATCCCTCTCCCCAGAGTTAGTATCTCACATAAATCATAAAAATTGGTATCAATATATTGAAAAATCCTTGAGCTATAACTTTTACACGAAGATTTTTGTTGTAAACGAATAACTAAACGCCTAACAACATAGGACATAGGCAAGGGTTTACTAGTCTATTTCAACTAGCTAGCAAGGTTAAGAGGGAATGAAGATTCTTTTAAATGGACACACCTTAGTTCAAAAAACACTCACATTTATTATAACATATATTAATATTACAAATGCTGAATTACAAGTAAATGATAATTTTACAATAGTGAAGCTGTCGATTGTGGGTCGACAGCAGCTTCAGGAATTTCAACTCCAATGAAGCTAAACATCCACAAGTTAAGAAACCTAACACTAGGTTGCAACTTGTATAAATTTAAACAGAATGAATCATATGGAAGTAACAAATTTGAAGTATGACTTATAGAAGTACATACGAAGTTTACCAGAAATTCCCCGAGTTTTCGGGGAATGCCCCCCAATGAAATACCCCGTTATAAACAGATTTGAGTGACTGCATTAAATGCAGGTCTCGTAAGTAACTAACTTTGATTTAACAAAGATTAGACAAAGAATACATGATAAATGCCTGCTACTGAGTAGAAGACAAATTTATAGAAAGGTTGAATTTAGAACCTCTGTATAAGAGGGAATAAATAACAAGAAATGTAGTGATGTGAGATTCAGATGATTTCACATAGATTTCCGTAGATACAGGAAAATACTCAGAATTGTATGCTCTCTTCCTGTTGACCTCGTAGCTGATAAGCGTTGTAGATGCGGCGTAGTAGTGGCAGGCTGGACTGGCTCATGGTAGAGGTCAGCCTTGCGGTTGCGAACTGCTTCGGGATTCACGTTCAGTCAGCAATGGTTATAAGTACCGAATTGCTGAAANNTGCTGAAACTGCATAGTGTTAGTAAAATACAAATAAGAATAAAGTACACATGATGTGCGTTGAATAACAGCAGTCTAACACAACACATAAATGATCTCGAAAGATCCGAGATCATCGTCCAAAAAATCCGTATAATGCATATACATGCAGTTAACACAACACTTAGTAGTGAATAACACTCATCCCTAGTATAGGGACTCTCGACGATCGAAGCGACATGACGACGCGCCTCATGTTGAGGTCGGCCTGGCGTTACGAATGCGTAGAAGTAATGAGAATGAGCGGCTGAAAACAGTCGCTTATATAGGCAGCTCAAAGACTGTCTATAATGAACACTTTTCTTGTAGCTGGTCAGTGAGCCTAGATAGTGTTCCATGGAACTCGAAGCATAGAAGCTTCTAGAAGGTTCTATCATAGAGTATGTAGGTTATCGATATATATCGATATGTCGAGTACATCGACTGCATGAACGATATAAGTCACCACTTGAATGGCGGTGGTTTGAAATGCTAATATAGGGAAACATTATAAATAACAATAAATAGAAACAAATTATTATTAACAATATAGTAATTGTTATTAACAATTTCTTACAAACTAGTGGTTTGTAACAATTTTTTCCATATAATTTCACATAAAATATATAGCACAAAAACTTAAAATGTCAATGTGAAACATCAATATTTTTCACATATTTTCTATAATTGTCGGAAAACTATTCGTTTCACCGCAAATATGAAGATATTTGATATTATATCTATGTTATAATAAATAAAACAATAAAAATTTGAACTCGATCTTATCTTTAGTAACAGAGATAATGAATTTTTGCAAATGTTCACATTTTACGACTGAGTGGGATTAAACTCCAGGGGGATTCTTAGAGACTTTTGTGAAAATGATCCTTGGGAAGTGGTCTATCAGTGGGGAAATATACAGCTTTACGCCATTTTTTTTCGTTCAAAAAATTTTTGGGCTCTTACAAGCAATAAAATTTTTTGTCATTCTATCATTTGATTTATTTTTTAATGCAAAAGGTCTTTTCGGTCGCATGGCATCCATCTTCAGTGCTACATAAAATTTTACGAAACATAAATTACAAAATAAATATAAATTGAAACATTCTAAAAAAAATCTATCCCTTTCTTCTTCGAAAAGTTAATAATTTTCAGTATATTATGAAATAATAATAGGAAATGAGAAAACTGGCGTACCTGGATCCTTTGGCAAGCGGTGGCTGAAAGCACCCTTGTCTACGCTAGGGGCGGGAGGGGGCTGGAAAGGTCCCGTTTCTTTGTTTTTTCGCTCTTACCTCGTTAACAGTGGGTCGTTCAAAACAATTACTCTTGCCAAATGAAAAGCTTATTAAATTTTCAATAATATTGTTCCTATTAAGTTTTCCCATATTCCTTAGTTTTTTAGATATTTGCACAAGAATATCATTAATTAATAAAAAAAATTCTTACTTTTTCGTCAAACTTTTCATTCTAACTACTTAATAATTTGTTTTACAGTAAATGTTACAAGGATAATAGTTGTAGAGAATTAAATTACCTTTAAAATGATGTTTAGGTTTACTAATGTATCTTTACCTGGGCGAGAGTTGTAGCAATTAGAAAAATCAGTTTGAGTTACCTAATTCATCCAATTCGAAAGACAAGCAGCATTTTTCTTTTATGGAAGGTTCATCATTTTACTTGTGTTAGATGTTGTGTACAGTAAAAACTCACTATATGAAGCTTATAGGTGACAACTAAATTACTTCAATATAACGAATGTTTCCCTTAACCCCTCCCTACCCTCTCCAACAAAATATCTTAATATCACCTTTTGTGTATCCCGGTTTTACTGTATTGGCTCTAATAAAACCATGTAATAAGGTGATTGAATAATAATGATAACTATTTATATTGAAATTGAATTTAGTTACAAAAAAAGGCTAAAAGTAATATATACGGGCGCTAAGACAACGCGCCGAACAGGGTGCGTCTAGACGCACTATCTCACACCATCCGTTCGAACTGTTTCCATATTGCGCGTTTACATTTGTTACCGATGGCCCTGGCACGGTAAAATACCATTCAAATGTCCAGTGCAATACAATCCCATTAAAATAACCTCATTTTGTTGGCGAAAAAATAAAATATGGCAACGAAATGAAGTATAAAAAGAATTGTTACTATAATGTACTGAATTATGACATAGTATACTAAAAACACGACGAATAATTACAATAAAACATGAATGAAGATGCATAATATTCTTTGACAGTGATAATCAAATTAAGAATAAAGGGTTTCAATACGAATAAACGGTTAGTAATCAATCTAATAAAAAAAGAGTTACATACAAGCGCATAAAAACAAAAATAATGAAAACAAAATTTCACCATTTTGAATGTTTGCGTAAGGAAGTAAAAAAAATTGTGAATGCCATAAAACGATATAAAATTAAATATCTACATGTAATAATAGATAAAAGTTCAGACTGGAAAGAACTCAAAAAATTATTTTAAAAATCAAAGAAATTTTCAAAAATTCTTGAGAAGATTCAAAAAAATTTTGGAGTTTGAAATATCATAAGTATCGAAATACAAAATATTAGGAATTATTTAACATTTGTAGATATAACTGACATAATTATTATATCAATGAATAATAAAATATGGTTTAGAATGTAAATAAAGTAGAAATTTAAGTAATGAATGTAGTTACAAACATAAATACAAACTGCTCAAGACACATAAGAATTAGTTCCCGTAAGGTTTCTATAAGGAATCAGATTATTGAGCTTCATTAGCCACTTAAAAGAAAAAAACACTGATTTGTAAAATATTGAATGTGATATTTTGATGTTTTTCCCTCTACAAGAACTTTATTATCCATGAGGAAAGTATATTTTATTGTATTACATGTCTTGATGTGAATGTCGCTATAATCAAAATTATTTCACTTTTAAATTAGTGTTTATTTCAATAATGAAACTGTTGCTAATTTATGAGAGTATAAATGATAAAGTTTAGGTCAGCGTGTCTGCACCGAGTAGCCAACTCAGGATAGCGTCTTATTTCTCTTAACTCTAAATCAACCCTCTTTTACAGAAAAACTAAAATGTATACAGAAAAGGAAAAACCTTTTTTTTTCATGTAAATGAAAAGCTCTTTCCTCACGTACAAGCAAAGTTCATTTCATTGACCACAGCTCTCTTAAGTTGACGAAACTTGTCTGAACTATAAATAAAGGAAATGACAAAAATTCTTTTTCATGCTACAAGCAAAAAAAAAACTAAACAAAGAGTGTTTTATGTAATTTTTTATTTATACAAAGAAAGTCAAGTGTTTTAAAGAGTACACGATAATATTAAAACCAATTATTGTAAGAACAGATTTTCGTAGAGTAATTTGCAACAACTAATATATTTTAACATCCGTACATGAGTGTCAAAGAAACAGACCTGACTGAGCCCTGTACAGAACCGTATGTCGAGCTCCGTGATCTAACGACTCCCATGACACTGGGATCTTGAAACAGACTCCAATTGTCCTCATCAGGATTTGGCGCGGTTTGCGCGCGCTCTCATACCAACCAGCCGCGTTGGTAACGCCCAAACGCCAATTTGCGCGACCAAGCGTGCTTTTCTATTGCTCGTATAGACAGCCCTGCCACAGGCTCAATCAGTCGAGTTTCGACAGCGTGTTAGAAGCACCCGTACAAAATGGTCTTTAGCGGTCGGTTCAAAGCATATGTTCGGTTCTAAGCGAAGTATGTGTGATATTTGTTGGCCCTACTACGGTACATACAGAAACATTACATATAACCTGGGGAATTTAAATCAATGAATTTAGATGAAATGTTTATACTTTCTTTGCTATGATACAATAATATGAATACACAAATTCCCTTTTTCACCAAAATTATCTTAACTTCGTCACACGTTGTGACGTTTTTCACAGACAAATGTGTTCTGGTCTACAATGGGTAAAAATTAAAAAGTTTCAATAATTTGTTTTAGGATAAATTACCATATATCATATCCAATTTCACAATAATTTTAACAACTAATTTCACAAGTATCATGATTTCAATAAAAATACAAGAGCTTTAATAACTTACCGTACAAGAGCCTTCAAAATACAAGTTTCCTTAAAAACTTTAAGAAATTTTTTTAAAATTATGTTTCAACGTGAATAAATTATACTTACTAAATACATTCTTCTGAAAACCCTAAAACATTCTACTGAAAAAACATACATTCCTTTTGCAAATGGAAACTTAATTTCCTTTTAATATCTTCCTCTATCTGTACTAATCTCCACCTGTATCTTCTCCTTTATCTTCTCCTTTATCTCCTCCTTCATCTCCACCTTTATCTCCTCCTTCATCTCCACCTTTGCCTTTTTTTAACTCTTTAATTAATATTACAGTCATTACGATTACTGCAATCTAAAAATAGAAAAAAAATCAATGTGAGACATTTTAAACTGGAATGTTCATGTAAATTGTTCATGAACTTTTCTCTTCATTACTGAACTGTTCATGTAAATTAACACACACTTTATTTAACAAAACATAAAAAAGGAACTATAGGGAGATTTTATATTTGTTTCGGGGTTAAAGTTTGCGAAATTAATTAAAATATTCCAGGATTTTAATACAACTTAAAGTACAAAACAAATAGAAGTTACCTCCAATAATACTAATAAAAGGAACTCTATTATGTATTCAATTGATGCAAGTTTTATTTGTCGATCTGCCGCTTTCCTGCAGCCAAGGTCAGTGTACAAATCGGAGTAGTTAGTAGAACATTCCAAGTAACGCACAGTAGAACAGCATGAATCAGGCCGACATTCCGAAGGCCTATAATCATTGTGGTTGATATAGCCGCAGCAACGGAGCTGAAAATAAATTACGTGTGTGCTATTATTTTTATAGTAGAGTTTATTTGTGCCTATGTGATCGACAGAGACGTAGAGATTTTCAACAAACTTAATACCACGTCTGAGTAAAAATACATTTGGCTGAGAGAAATAAAGCTCTACTGTCGCTACGCCGCTGATTCGATTCCCGATGACATTTGCGCACTGATTTTTGAAAATCATTGTCGCAAATGAGCTTGTAATATCTGTTTGGGAGCTGTAATGAATGAAACCTTAATTCATGCTCTCACATTGCTTAAGAAAATCTTAAAACACACGCTGAGCAATTGGCAATGCGGCAACGTCGCATTACGATAAATCTGGCAATGTGGCTAGCAACTAAAGGAGATAAAGTTGAAACACTTTCGAAGTCCAATCTGCATTGCGCTGATACGTTTCCTGATACGTCTAATACGTCTAATTATTCCTTATTTAATTAGTTCAACGTTTCTATTAAATAATTTCTACACATGATCTCTTAAGCTATTTTTAGTTTGTTCATTTGCGAATGAAAGTGTTCAATAATATATTTCACGAGGAATTTTTTTAAGTTTTTGTAATTTCTATTAACCCATGCAGAAATGATTCAATATTGAATTAAAAAGCAATCAATTCTACAAATATTTAAAGAAAACGATAATACTAAAAGCAATTCGAGAGTATTAAGTTTGTTTTATACAATAGTCTCGCGTAACTGTACTTTATTCACACTTTGTAATGTGGCTCTTCCAATTCCCACTTTAGATACACTTAAATTTGATATTGTTGATTTTGCAATAGAGACATGTATTAGTCGCCATGTGTGTCTTTGAATGAAACCTACAAGGACAACCAACCCTATCATTTACTAACATCAAACTAATTATAATTAAAAAAGTGTATTTTAACGTTCTGATCGAAAATCAATAAGGTATATGGTTTAGAGTGGGATCTAATATTGAGTGTTGAAACATAATATTTCTAAACGAATATAACAAAAGACTGATAGTAAATTTGTCATTACGATCTCTCTCCATAATTATGTTTGCCTTCTCGATCGATGCATTCTAAAATGGTGTTATTTCAGGTTATAGTTATGAAATCCTACTGAATTAAATAACGAAAATTTCATCTTCGGTGACCAGCATAAATCTAGCAAAAAATTCTGAAATTGAAATAAAATTAATGTGGTTTTTTAATTGTGTTTGCTCAGATCAAAACTATTTTTAGTAACATCATTGAGTTTCAGAATAGGATTTTATAAATTAAATACGTTTAAATATTGTGTTTGAATTAATACCTCCTATGGATATATCAGTGCTTTCCAATTTGTGAGAGTGTTTTGATACGTTGTTTTTTAAACTTGTTCGTTGGTAATCTAATATTTCGGTTACATATCTTGCTATTTAGCAATAAGTGTAAATAATATAAAATCTTCGAAAAAGTCTTGGATCTACAACAAACAAACATCTTAATTGATGCGATTATGCTTTTATTTCTTTATGCCATGGGCATTTTTGGGGCCTACAAGGACACAGTTTGACTTGACTAAAGAGAATCCTCAAGATATAAGCTTAAACCTAAATATTTCGTAAACGTACGGCTCGACTAGCAAATTTATGTGATTGAATTCTTACAATGTAATCCACATTGTATTGTGGAACAATTGCGATTTTTCTACATTATTCATCATTCAGTTACACAATAATTTCCAACATATTCCATTCCATGGAATGTCGTATTGAGACCACATAATTGCGAACTGATTGAATTTCAAGGAGAAATTAAGCTTTTCGTCTTTATAAGTATTACTTGCTATAAATACTTTGAAATGTGTATGACTAAAAACTAAAAATTATTCCACTAAAAATGATATAATTCAATATTTATCTCTGCGAGTTTTATTACGAAACTCTTCGTTGTTTCTGCTCTACCATCAGACTACCAAATATAAAAGCTTTTTTAATTCTACGTTCTATTTGTTAAACAAAAGTGAGGTGTCATTCGCGTCTCCGTGGTCTGTTCGGGATGAACCCTTCTGCGATCTATATTTGTATTTTAGAAGGCAGCAAATAATAGAATTTAAATACCCCGCATAAGTCACAAATATTCCAATGAAACACCTCATTTCTAGAATTTCACATTTTTGTTCAACGCCTTCTGATGTATTCTATTGTATTGATGGTAAAAATATGTTAATTAGAGGAGATTTCTTGATTTAAAATAACAAGTTCTTAAAACATGACCCTGAATCTGGAATGCTGAGATCAACTGGTTACAAAAACTTCATATTTAAATTTGCATGTGTCTTGTCAACTGTGTCGCTGCTAATTTAACTTACTGTAAATATTATGCTTAATGTCTAATTAATACGTTTATTTTCACAAATATAAATATCCATGTTGGTTTGTAAAAAGTTATATACTCGTAAAGAACATCTAAATTACCATGTTCGTCCCCTTCTATTGAAATCAATGAATAATACTGAATATCGATGCTAACATTTCAAATGAAGAATGAATTATTATTATTATTATTATTATTATTATTATGTGTGTATCAAATGAATTCTGTATTTGTGAAGAATACTCTTTTGAAATTAACGTTTTTAATACGTAGTAAAGGGAGATATGTTTGCTGAGACAGAAGGGTTTCTTTTAGGAATTCAAGTTATCAATACCCTTTATTACATGAGATATATTCTAAAAGAACCCACTGTATGCGACAGCAAATGCCATCAGATAGAGGAAAGTATTCAACACATCACTGCAGGAGCAAAGTTTTTGCTCAGACGGATTACTTGCACAGGCACAACTTGGTGGCAAAAATTATTCTTCAAAAACTTGCGGATAAATACACTCACTTAAGATAAAACTCCATAGTACGTATCAACCAGAGACAGTGATAGAGAAAAAAAACCAAAAATTATATTTTGATCGAGTCATGCTCACAGACAATACCATCCACCACAACCGTCCAGATATAACGTTCATTTACCAAAATAGTACGACCACATTCCTCTTATACATTGCAGTGCCAGGCACAACTAAAATACAGAAGACAATAGCTGAGATTTCAAAATTCATCCCTCTCTGGAATTTGATAGAATTTGGAAGATGAAAAAATCCATAGTCCCAATACTAATCTCTGCAACATGAGAATTTCCAAAAACTATACATTCCAGTTTAAAAACATTAAATCTACCCAGGCACATTTACATATATCTGCAGAAAGCAATCATTATTGCAACATCCCATATAGTTATAAAGTTTTTATCTCTAGAAAATTGAAAGAGAAATGAGAACTTGGCCACTAGACCCGTGACATTTCATCAATGAGCGTTTGCTGAGAAAACAAAATTCAACTACGAAATAATAATAATAATTATTATTATTATAAGATACAAGTAATGTTATGCGCAATGCTATAGCTTAAGTAATATTGTGTATGTAAAATAAATTACATTTAAATTAAAGTTTTTTAAATTAAAAATAATAATATAATTGTAAATAAATGGCGAATGAAATTCAGGAAATATAGTTGAAATTCAAATATTTTTAGAGTTTTAGAGCTTGTTGTTGACGACTTTGTCAAAATAAGAACAATTAAAAGACATTGTTAAGTTGTTTTTTTTGTTAAGTACGTCACCCTTCTATTGTTAATCAAAACGTCAACTTAACGATGTCCTTTAATTTCTTCTATCTATCGTGTATTATTTTGTCTTGATAATTGATATTGTAAGCAGTGCTATGTACTCATTTTATTTTTATGCTGAATTGGTAAGTAAGCAGATTGTATTCCACTGGGAAGTTAAAAACTGAGGAATTTCATCAGAGTACAAACAATATTTTCGTATTGTTGATGGAAAGCTTGCTTATCATATACACTGCATTGCAATTGGGTATGATGTTCCGATATATCTTCACCAGCTGCGAAAGCAAAACCAAATCTTGCTCGCATACCCCCCACAGCAGATGCAGCTCGACTCCACACATTCAGAAGTTACCACCTAATGCAGAAATGATTGGGGTATGAACAATGACCTTTCAATTGGGTATGGATATCCAGCAACCTTGTGGAATGAAGGTTGACGCAGCTCTCGAGACTCTTAAAAATTATTTTCTGCAAATGCAAGAATGGATGTAATAACTATTATGGTTGCCTAAAGGCAGGACTGAAATGCTGCTCCCTTTGTATCTCTTGCATGGGCCAAGCGTGTGAAAATGTGCCAGATACTGAACTGCAGAACATAGAAGATGATGAAGACGATTCAACATCAATTTTGCATGTGTTGAGAACTTGCGGATGGTAGAAGCCACTAACGACCAGCTGAGTGAAACTGCAGATGTTCAATTTGGTCCCTCAAATAGAAAGGCAAAGAATAAGTGAGGTATATTCAATGTAATTTTAATAATGTTTCAAATTAAATAAATAATTAAAATCATACGACTTTTATGGACGAATAAATGTAATTGTTTCGAAAAACCCAACATACACGGTAGAACCGATCGTGCAGGTAACGGATTACAAAACACTTGGAGTGGGCAGTCAACTCCTGCTTACAGGTGTGTCTTGCGCCTGCGCAGTTCTGCAAAATTGAGATTGCTGCGTAAAAGGTATACTATATTTGGTCAGTGTTCCTCGGGATCCCACCGTGGCAACAGCGCAGCAGGTCCCGTAAAGAATAGTTGACGAGATTAGTTCCCACTTCTACTAACAGAGAGCGTCACGAACCTAACTGCTGACAATTGAACGTCAAGTCAGATGGCAGGCAGGCAGGCAGGCAGGCAGGCAGGCGGCGAGGCTGCGTATAGCCAAGTTACCATAAGAGAATACACCAAAAACACCAAGATGGCTGACTCCGGGCGGACTCGATTGGTGTTTCAGGGCAGCCACCACCAATATTTTAGAACAAAAACCCAACACTCGCTTTGACTTGACTACATAATATCGAACAAAACACGCAAAAAATCTGTGCAATTTTGGTTCGATAAATTAAAAAAAAAATTAATTGAGCCCTTAACTAAAGATGAACTCGCAATTTTGAATAACATAATATTACTAATTTTAATTGGAATCAATTTAGTATTAAATGAATTTTTGATACTACATGGGAAATGTGTCTGACAATGTAATGGTAAGAAAATATTAAGCACCCTAGATAGAAATCAAATTCAAAGCACTTTATGAAGTACAAAAGGATAAAGAATAAAAAGTGTGTAAATCAAATTATACAATAAATACTATATTTATTAAATTTATTTACTATAAATACAAAGAAAAGAAGGGGGAACCCATTTACATTTAATGCATTATTAAACTGAACTAAAAGTGTTCATTGTTGGTTAACCTAAATGCACATACTTGTATTACATAGTATTTTAATTGATAACTTACGAATAACATGAAATCATAGATAATGCAGAGAAATACTTACACCTAATAGTTGGGCAATTCTCACCAAAACTTCCGTTTCACCACCAGTATCAAATATACTCTTTTCACGAGGGTCATTCTTAATGAACGAGTACATGTGGAAAATACTCTTCTGCAGTGAACTCTGAACTGCAGGAATCCTTTTCAGTTTCTCGGCCATGGTTGACAAAAGTAACACACGCTCAAGAAATTATTAAACGATAACACCTCGGCAAACGAAGCACGCACGTTAAAATTTCCGTGTGGTACTATTGAAACATTCGTAACGGGCGTACCAACGCTATGGAAACAACAAAGAAACTACCGTAAAATGAATTTTGTTGAAAGTAGATTAAAAAATAAAGATTTCTTGCATAAATTACACATGTATTTTGTAAATGGGAATTGTGATTTTCTGTTACTCTAAAAAAGGGAAAAAAAGAAAATTTTAAGAACATGTTCTCCTCGAGTTAGTTCGTCAAGTTTGGTGGTAGTGAATCCAACGTATAAGATGAAAATATCACTAGTCGAGTTGTATACGACATAGGGGGAATCAATTGTGTAGGTTGGCAGTTCTCCCAAATTTGGTGTATACTGTTTTTTGAATTTTACTATATTAGCAGAAGCTCGGAAAAGAAGTAAAATACGTATTGTATGTTTATAAAATTTATTTTTTGGTCATTTTTCCATACTGAAACAACTTATAACTATTCGCATTATTGAATAGTGTGAATTTACTAAGTAATTATTGATCTAACCAATAAAAAGTAATCTTGACAATGAAACTTTTTAGAGCACCCAATCAGATAATTTTTACCTCAACAATAAGCTGCATTTTTATTGAACCTTTTTTAGTCTTGTTGGTTAATTGTTAGCAGAGGTGTAAACAGTAATTATTTATTTAATTAGATTATACAATGGACGTTAATAGTAATTTAATTAATGTTTCATTATTTGCTGTATTTAAGTAAAGATTAGTAAATATGTCCTATATTTCATTTGTCATTTATTTACATTTGTAGTATTATTTTTAATTTAAAAATACTTTAATAAACGTAATTTATTTTGCATATACAATATTACTTATTATGTAGCATTGCGCTTAATATTACTTGTATATTATTATTACGTCATAAAATTACAACGAGTCTTGAGATAATTATGGTATCAATTAACATAACAAAATAATATACGAGAGATACCCTTAAACTCTACATAATATACAAGAAAGTCTGGGCGATCTTTAAGAAAAGTCTGGAAACTCATGGAATTGTATCTCGTTACATATTTGTACTATGAACATGAAATTATGCTGCTCTTTCAGAATACTTCAAAAATTTGTTCCTCACAAATTTTGTTGTAAAAGTTGTCGTGTAATAATAGTTTAGCAATGTTTGCCGTAAATTGACAAATTTCATAATTTTGGGGGAATATGTTCATTTTTAAAAACTGTGTATCTCAATATACAACTTGTCTACAAAGCTCATTTAGTAACCATTCTTTTAGAAATGTACACTAATAACCAAAAGTTAAGTGATATTTTCTGAGAAATGCTCCATTACGATAGGGATTTATTTAAATAAATCAAAGATGGCGTCGAAAATGATGTTTTTTCTGAGGATGAAAAATTGGATTTTAAGTGCCCCAGCGCAAATACCAAACAATTAGAACTTCACGATCTTATGCAAGGTAAAATGTATAATTTTACTGGACTAATACTGTTCATTTTCATGTACGAAGCATTACTAAAAGGATTGCAACAGAAATGTTTTCATTCAGAGTACAGTTTCTCCGGTTTTTGATTTAACCTTTTGATGCAACTATTTACCTCGTTGGAGTCCCACCTCACTCTTTTATAATTTGTTGTATTGATAGTTACGTGTATAATTCGCAAGACGTTAAATATGCAAAGTTAATGCGCATCTTCGAGCGAAATATGCAAATTAAGTCGAAAATTGTACTGAACATTCGGTTTGAGGAACCTTCAGTTATTTTCAGCTCAACTCTTTGATATTGTAACACGACAAGCTCAATGAGCAATAAACAAATTAAACAAAAATTTAATTTTTTATAAACAAAAAATGTTATAAATAATTAAGATTATTAATAGAATAATTTAATATGGTATACTAATCAACTTTTCATTACGTATTTTATCTGTTATATATATTTTAAATGTTTATAACAGTTAAATTTATTTCTACAAATTTACTAACAAATATTGATATAAGTGTAAACTATTAATATTATAAGCAATAAAATCATTATAAAGGATAATAATTGTTATAATTATATTTTTACAAACTTAAAATTATTGTAAACTTTAAAAATTGTTAGAGATAAATAAAACTTGTAAAACAATTAAAATGTTCTATTGTTATAAACAATAAAATGTTAAAAGCAATTAATATGTTAAAAACAATTATAACGCTAAAATTAAAACAGTAAAAGCTATTATAATTTATTTAATTTGTTATATTAAAATATAAATAATAAAGAATATTGCTTACAATTAAATTTTTAATCAATTTTATAATAAACATAAAATTATTAAATCAATTGTTGATGTGACGATTCCATTTCGGGTAGTTGTAAAATGAAAAAAAAATGAGTCATTTAAAGTTTTGTACTCTGCGACCGTGTACGCCCATAATGACTGACTCATGATTTACCGATAGTTTTTCCTCTGTACTCTGATCTACAAGGCACAGCAGCAGGGACGAGGGTGAAACTTGCTGCATAAATCTCTCTGATCTTTTCCGATCCAAGCGGGAAACGTATAACATTGCTATATTGCCAAAACTTAATCTACATGTAACATTTTTCTACATACAAGTATAGCAGTTTCTTTTGAGGAAATGCTACATAAAGCTACATAAAGCAAATGGTACATGTAGCAAACTCATGAAATTGTGTAGTAAAGTGTTATATAACATTTGCTATAAAGCAGATTGCTTCATAGTGTAATCGCAGCTTAATGATATACATTTCGCTCATACAAGTCGCATACGCGTATGCGCATGCGCAGAACCCATGGCCAGTACGCGTTTGTTTGTTTACATTCTAGCTGTAGTTTATGTATTATTTCATGATTATCATACATTTTTCTTATAGTCTATTGACTCCTGTGAGCTTATGTATTCAGTAGTGCATATTATATTAACCAGTTAAGTTTAGATTAGTTTATTTCTTTAGTCCAATAGTTAGTGTTCTTCCCCCGCAATTCATTAAGAATTCCCTGATACAAATTACATAGCGTAAACGCTGTCGTATACATGTATGAGGTAGGAGTGTCTGAACTCATACAAATCGCAAACCTTCGAAAAGTTGCTTTACATGTATCTCATACAAGTCGCTCATACATGTATACAAGCGTAAACGTACCTTATAGCAACTTTTCGAAGGTCTGAAACACTACAATGGATTCTTACAAAACACGTACAACATGAAAATGTGAAAAAGATTATACTCCCAACTCCCACTACAGAATAAAATATTGAAAAATCCAAAATCCTGTTTCTAGATATTTAAATTAGCAATGTTGAGGTATGAGAATCAAATTGATATCACTATTACTTCATGAAATATACCAACAAAAGCGAAAATTAAAAAGTAATGAAAATGGGGGTTGGGGGCGGATTTTCGAAATCTTAAATAGACAGTGTTTGAACGACGTGTTTGCACATTTTCATCATGCTCAGATTGAAACTAAAGATTTGTATAAAAGACATACACCGCTCGAGACACACTTCTTTGTATAGAGAGATTTTCGTGAAGTGCTTTATGCTGTGTTAAAATTTATTTATTTTGTCGTAATGTGTAAGTAATTGAACAAAAAGCAAAGGACAATTGAAAAAGAGGTAGAGTTCAATTCTGTGAATTTAGTGGGTTTTAAGAATTGATTTAAAGTGACTAAATAATTTTCTTTGCGTTAAATTTAAGATTTTGGAAGGGATAAATTTTGATAGCGGTAATTATGGTGTTCTGTGAATTTGTAATTAATATTTATAATTAATGAAGTCAATGAAAATTAATTCTGTGCACAAAATATGTCATAAATGTTTTATGTGGGAAAACTCAAAGTGGAATTCCAATTAAAAAATTTGTATTGCTATTAATTTGATAGGAAGAAGCAAGAGCTTATATGCTACGTAATTTGGGAATAGAACCCAAAAGAATGAAATAATTTAAAAGTATCATAATGAGTATAAAATTAAGAGTTTAATTGTTTTGGGGATTTTGTTTTTCTGTGAAAAGGTGATATTTATTTTATGTAATATTGTACTAATAACAACCTGATCTTGTCATTAAAATTCGTTGTCGACCTCAGAACAAACCGATCGAGGCTTTTGAATTTAACAGGAGTAATTATTCCCGTATTATTTCCATCCTAGTGGGGAACTTTAATTTCAGCGGAGAACCTGACAAAACCGTGTTCCTGACAAAGCAACTAATACAGGTACAACTTGGTGAAGTGAGCTCTGTTAAATGGAGAAGATAAAAAACGAATTAGAATCGGGTGCATTTTTTTACTAGTAAATGGGGAAATGTAGCGCGCTATTGAAGCTTATCTACATGGAGCGATAGGAGTAAGGAGTTTTGTGGTACGCCATTGTTAGTAGATAGCTTACAACAACTTGGCCCATGTGGAGGAGTTAGTAGAAGTAGTTAGAGTTATTGATACTAGAAGGAGCTGGATAGAGGAAGGAAGGTTTTCTGTAGTCACAGCTATATGAACTGGGACATTAATGTGAAAAACTACAATTTTTCTAGCCCCATCGGGAATCGAACCCGGGATTGCCCGAATGAGAAGCGACAACACTACCACCTGCGCCACCGGTTGGGCTTAGGTGTATTTGGGTGGCGATTGAATCATTTGTTACTGAGGCATCGACGTATTACTCGATCCTTTGATTGGGATCTTATCGTTTATTTGATTCGTCACGAAATACTATGTTGAGAAGTACTGGTTAAATAATTAAGTGTATCTACGTGGTGTTATTATTCTTATTAGGATTCTGTAGAAGGGATTTGTAGCATAAGTTTTTATCTTTGTTTTCTGATATCGGCCCAAGAACAATAATTATGAAGTTATGCAGTCTTAACAGATGGTATGTACCGTAGGTACGTAAGTTTTCACAGCTTGTTTCCCTGCTTCTGGTATTCACATTAAGTGCTTCTTCAATATAATGTTTTGTTTTAATTTTTTTGTAATCTTGTTTTAGTACTAATGATGGCTGCAATGCGTCCGAAGAAAACAGTAAAGATAGAAAAATCTTTTCAACCTTGAAACATCTTGTAACGATTTAAATGGTTATAAGACTGAAAACATCTCACCACTTCACAGTTCACAAGAAAATGTATCAGAAATACGATTAACTTACTTTCTGTTGCATTTTATCTATATCTGGATGCGATTCTGGGAATCCGTAGTAAGTACGAGTAGTCAGCAAAATACTTTCGTGGACTTTTGCTCTCATTTTATTCTTTTCCATTCCAATTATGGAAATGAATACAAGTTGTGCAAGTATAGCAACGGCAACCAGAATAATTAGCTATGAAATACACAAATATTATTAGAATACGTAAGTTAAATTTAAAAAATGTATACATTGTTTCCATTTAAAGTAACTGATGCATTGCTTATTGCAGTTGTAAAGAATAACTGTATTACTAAGGGTCACATTGAATCTAATTTACGTAATATGTTTCATGTTAAATTAATTATTAACAAATCAAGTTATCATATGAAGTTAGTTTGAATTTTTGTGAAAAATTGATTAAAAAAATATGTGAGGAGCTGCAAACTTAAAAAAGCAATGTTAAAAATGGTAGATTTCTGGAAAATGCGTTTTGAAACTTTTGCTGCAAATTTGTGTTTATGCTCTTTGTTAAGGAGAAAAATTCGCTCCGAATTCTTCTAATGTAGCCTATATTCAAAAATATTACGACGTAAAATTACCTTTCTTCCCACTATCTTGGTGGAGAATTTTTCTAATTTGGTTTGACTTTCAATTAGTTTAATATATTATCGCACAATCATGTTTCACACAAATGAACCTTAAAATCATAATTCAGTAATTAATTGAACTAACTTAAATATTATACATAGTTCAAAGTGAAACGGTAAAAAAGAACGAAAAACAATCGCTGCGCTAAGACCATAGACTAAATATGATGTCTTATATTTATGTATAAAATGTATTAAATATAAGACAATACATGTCAATGTGACAGACTGGCAGAAAGATGGAAGGACGCCACGCTCAATACATTTTTTTTGTATCATGGACACCGAAAACGTATATTTCTTTCGAAATCTCCTTACTTTCCGCGATCGAATTTTTTCGAGACATTACTTTCTATATGCGAATATACAATGACACATACATGTAGGAGAATGTAATAAGAGCTGCGAAAATATTTAAAATACAAATACGGGGGAAAAATATTTTACGAACTATGATACCCCAATAATGGAAAACTTATTTGAACCAATAAATCATTACTAAATCAGCCCGTCAATAAAAACACTTTAGATTTAAACTTGAAGACGCACATTCCACATAAATCATACAGGAATAATAAAAAAATACTTTACCGTTATTAGAGTAATACCTACTCCTCCAAGTGCCATTATAGCTCCAAAGAGAGCTACAACTAACGCAATTGTTCCACAAATCACAAAGTAAGTAAACATTTCTTCATGTTTGTTATCTGCCAATTCTCTGTAGTCTTTAGTTATGTAACCAAAATGTCTGGCCCTTATTATAATGAGGAGGGACACTAACTGAAAGAAAAATTTTCTTCATTAGTATGAAATATTATAACGATTCTACCTTTAAGATAATTTAATTTGTTTTTTCTAGTAGAAAACCGGAAAATGTTTTAACTAATTATAAAAAAATTGTAACATTAAAACAATATAATTATTAATGGTGCTTAAGCGAATATCGATGACTATAATAAAAAATCGCATGGATTTGAGGTATCTAGAATATTTTCCAACTACACCGTCCCGTGTTGAATGAAGAAAACCACCTTTAAAAATAAAAGAGGATAACAAGATTTTAAAAAAATGAGCAGAGTAGGCAACATGATTAGAAGAAATATAATTTTGCAAAGAATTTGAAGTATTGGAAATATTTGTTGTGTGAGAATTGTGATATTGCACGAATTAACGTGTATTTTGATGTGGATGTAGATGTGGGAAAATCTATTTAATGTAAGGAGTAAAGCAAATAAAAAAAAAAAATTTTATTTCTATGATTTTTGAAGTTGCAATTTTAAAACGTCTAAAACACTATCGTATTTTTGAGAGGAAAGAGAAAATGAAGATTTGGTTTTTACGATATCAGAAATACATAGGAAGATAACAGACATTATATTGGGAACGGGTCAAATGCACAATTACGATTTTCATTTTTCGTGCGTCAATTTCATGTAGTTATAATATGTTTCATGTTGTTATAAATAATTTTATAAAATTGTTTCATAAAATTGGATGTGTTTACATCCATACTAATATATAAATGGGAAAATGTCTGTCTCTTTTTTACCTTTTCACAACCGAGCCAATGAACCGATCGTGATGAAATACATCTGATATAATACATGCCAGGAGATAATTTACATGTCAAGAATGAACGAACAAGGTCTGTATAAAAAGTAATGAGACTATTTTATACTGATCGACTGTACGCTAAAGCGCGCTTGCTGAAAACGAGTTTGATGGAGAGGGAAATAAGCTTCAAATTGTCCCGTCTTTATAAACGAAGGAATGTCAGCTTTTTTCTTAAGCAGACACAACCATTTAATAAGACGCTTACAAAAAGTAATTTATGAGGATTATAATTAAATTTGAATTCATAATTATTTAATGACAAAAATAAAACAAAATTTTTTCAAAGAGAATTATTTAAGCAAGTTTTTATTTACATATCAGTTAAAATACAAAAATACACACTCAAAAAACTTGACAAAATATAACAAGACCCAAAAAATATTAACACAAAATGAGATAAAATAAACTAATTAAAGAAATTGTAAAAAAAATATTTAAATAATTAATAACTTTTTATTACGGGGCAATCAATAAAAACGGCATTTGGATGAAAAGACCTCAGAACGAACTCTCAGAAGACCAACACAATAACAGAAGAAATCAGAAAACACCGAGCAAAATTTTACCCGCACATCTACAGGACGGAAAACTCAAGAACGGCAAAGAAGCTACTCGACATTATTACAAGAATGGCTGAAAGAGGTCCAGAGGGACCTACAACAGTTCAACATAGAAAATCTTGAAGACCGCACCGTGTGCCGGAATAAAAGCAAGAATGTAAAATTGGAACAAAGAACATCGCGGCAACCTGGAAAAAAATGGACAGATGAACGGAAAAAGGAGCATTGTGAGAGGATGAAGAGAATTTGGGAGGAAATGGATAAAAACTATAGATAATTCATTTCCACATTACTCCCCCACTACGTGGTTGCGTCATAACAGAAGACAGCATGTACCGCACAGTGCTGAGGGCCTCAGTTCGGTAGATCAGAGTTGCAGGATAGCACCGAATGCCGCTCATGGGCTGCAGCCGCATGAACGTAACAAAGGATAATTTGAATAAGTTCATCACAACTTTGAATAAGTGTACACATGCATCATAGGAGTGTTCAGGTTTGTGCTTGCTCACATATGTAGGTTGAAGATTTGTAGCAATGTACTGGAGATTAGTGGTTTTATATATTTATTTACTTTTTATACATGTTTTTTTTATAGAAAATGCAACATGCATCTGAAGAGGGGGAACATACATCCCCGAAACGTTATGTAAAAGTATGAACTATTAAAGTGTTTGTACGTTATTAATACATGTCGTAAATAAGGGCACTGCCAAATAACATAATAAGTGAAAGACAACATTACTCTTATATAATTTACAATTCTCTTAAGTAAAAAAAATATTTCTTTATTTCAAAAATTACATTTTTATAAGAAACCTAATTATCCGAATATTTGATTATCCGAACCTGTCCCGGTCCTAATATATTCGGATAATTGGAGTTCTACTGTAGTGCGAATAACCTGTTTTAAAACAAACATTAATACTAGGTGTTTGAATATTATATTTTTGTAAGTATATTAATGCATGTTTAAAACGGAAGGTAAATGTAGCCCACATTTTATATTATTCATAGAACAACAATTGGGAGAGGGGTGTTGTGCTTGGATTATCTCACAGGGCGTTCATGCTAAAAAGGTTGGGAATCGCTAGCTTACAGAATAGCTCCCAACCGCTCCCATATATTACTTTCCAACAGATTGGGGCTTTCCAGTTTCGCTCGGGAAAGAGAATGTTAAGTTACAGAATAGACCCTTACTGATATAATGTAAGACTAAATTATAAATATAATATAAGACTAGATATAATTTAAGACTAAATTCTTCCCCATGGAGAAAAAAGATACTCCTTCCCCCCCCCCCCATAGAAAGGGTGGAAAAGGGATGAAGAAAAAAATAATTGGAAAGGACCGATTTGTATAGGATCCATAATAATCAAGATGTCTGAGACACACAATTATACTACTAATATCGTTAAATTCAAGATCGGAGCACGATATCCTTAGAGCTGGGGATGGGAAGGGCGAAACGTTTCGATCTTCATACCGACCGTTTACATAATTTTTATGTTAGTTACAGCGGTTTTTGAGATTAATAATCTTACTCCTGACGCCGCTATGTAACCGTTCAGATCATATGAGGAGCTAGAAGTGGTGGTTGGGAAGAGCATGACACAAAAAATTATCGAAATTGATCGACATTATTGTCATTGAGTTAGCTTTCAGTGTTGCTGAGATGAATAGTCACTCTTCTGATGCTATGTAAGAGTTAGGTCACCGTTGGGGTTGGGGTGGGAGCTAAACAGCCCTAGAACTCCCATAGGTGGAGTGAGAAGGAAGGGTAAAACGTGAAAATATTTAATAGAGAAACACGGGTTTAATTCATGAATTTCGGGGTCTTTCAGATGAAATGAGTCATGATACCGTATAAGTACAAGTTCAGCACATATGGGGGGTTAAATACCCCTAAATATCCTGAGAGTAAAGTGGTGTTCTAGGCTAATTAGTGACGTTTTGATTGATTTGTTCCTCACGTTGCTCGCTCAAAGTTGGTATCATCAAAGAATTTATTTATTCTTGCTGCTGTTGGTCAAACTCAAAATGGTGCGTACAATCGAGTTTTGTAAGAAATTTGTATTATTATGAACTTGTAAAATTAGTGTTTGTACATTTTTTTAAAACCAATAAGTAACATTATTTTCTTACAATATATAGGATAGATTTTTTTCTGGGTAAAGGAATATTGATTTAACAAAAAAAAACCGAGCAACGCCGGATAATCAGCTAGTTTATTAATAAAACAATACTAACAATGGTTTTCTTTAAATGAAAATGCGCTAAAAATGAGAAAAAGAATTTTCTGTGGTTATAAGTTGACTGCAATAATTTTCAACATTTGTAAAAAAGAAAACGCGTGCTCATAAAATAAAGATGTTGCTGTTAAGTTTAAAACATACCAATCATTAAATGTATTGCTGATTGTTAATACGGCTCATCATGATGTTTTTTTTAAACCTGTTATTTTATCTTATACATATATGTCATATCTCGTCCAGAATACTTATGAAAGTGTAGGTGAAAAATTTTAATATACTTTACTTGTGGGTAAAGATGTGGAAACTCTTGAAAATAGTACTTTGAATGACACTGTAAGAGCTCAGCTACTAATACAGGAAATATATTAATAAAAATGATTAGACTCAGTAATATTCATGTGTGCCCGATGTTTTCCTTCAGTTTTAAATTATTCTAATCAGAGTACAGATAATTGGAAAAATTCTAATTTTAATTGTAATTTGGTTTTAAAATAAACCTTTTTATACAAAATTTGGTTTTAAAAGAAACTTTTTTCTGTAGTATTTTGGTTCCTGCCCGCTTCTTTTTATTAAAATGCCGTTGTTTTTATTGACCTTAAGACACATCAACCAGGCGCCCCTGTCACAGAGGTTCCATAGAGGGGTAATATATAATTACACAACGTGGTGTACCCTGTTCCCGAAGTTGCTACTTAAGTGACATGACATTTTTGCTACTCGACACATGCTCACCTTGACTTGGGATGTTGTACGTCAGTTGTCGTGAAGGATCGTGTGAGCAGCCATAAGCATTTTATCTAGGCCAGACGACGCAACGCAGGAGAGGGCTGGGTTAGTAGGTCACAATGACGCGCTCATAAGACGGTATAAATAAGAGACATCTAGAGCAATATGGGTCGAGAGATAGTGAGAGAACCGAGGGAGACGGTGAGAGATGACTGAGGTCGAGGCACCCCGCTAGCTGAAGTTACATATCGCATGTGACGCACCAGGGTGTCCCGCCTCACCCCTCGAACCGCTTCCGACTCTGGAAGTCGCCGCCGAGACACGATTCACGATGACCGCACCGCCGCCGGGCAACGTCCGCCAACTCTGTACACCAGCCGCTAACCCCAGCTGTCTCCTCGCGCCACATCTCTGGTCTAGCTTAGCGTGAGTATTAAATGACTTGAGTGCACTTGGTGTTTCTTTAGAAAGAGGCAACCCCTAACTCCTCCACCCCCTTTCAACCCTTCTCCTTCCCCTCCTCTCCTTTTCCCCTTGCTGCCGACGCTCTCAACCCCTGCCGGTCAATCCCAAGGGGCTGTCTGCGGGCGGCACGACACAGTGCTGTCCAACTGGCGGCCTGCGAGTTATAGTATACTTAATCAATTTTTTAAAATAAAAAGTTGGGGGGAGCAACTTTGTGTTACAAATCTATGCTGTCAGAATTCTTATTTGAAGTGGCATGTCTGACGAGAAAAAAATAGAAAATTATGTTCGGAATTACCCCGTTATTCATTACAATATGAAAATATTTGATTATAATACTAAACATTAAAAACACTTTTCAAAAATAAAGAAATATACTATTTAATTTTTCCTGAATTAATTTATGTAAATTTGTTGATGAGAATCAAAATATCAAGTTATATATACATAGACCGATTAGTTTTATTCGTCGGGCAACATTTTGCCTAACCCCATCCCGTGCCGGCGATGTTGTTATAAGTTGTATGGCATTTATGCATTTTTCATTCCTCTGCATATATAAACTCTTTAACTTAATACATCATGTTCTCCGCCATCGTATGGTGTACACCATATCGAGATTAAAATGAGTTCAAGTATTTATTCTTTCTTACCCTACCAAACCATTTTAATAGCTGCTCATCAGGGATTTTGCGAATAAAAGGGTAATGCTCCAGCGTAGGACATCTTGACTATTTGACTGATTTAACATTTAAAACATGCAACTAACTTTGAACGTTTAGCTTAAACTTCCTTTACATTTTCAAAAAACTAACGCTCTAACGATTACCGAAGTTAATTTTTAGATTACTTTGCCTACTTCTGCTCACCACGGCTTTATACCTCACTCAATCTTCGGGGTTCTATATATATGCACTGCAGTTTATCAGGCCTTATTTGCCTGGCGCAACCTTGTGATATGTTGGATATATTTAAAAAATATGTTACAAGCACATTTTCTCACAAATGTCACTTCCCTGGTACACTGGTAACATTTTCGTCCTGCAGCGTGTCTGCCGTCCTTGCAGTAGTGATTTAGTAAATTCCTTTTGTTCTTTCTTGCTCGTGTGTACCTCTGACCCATTTAATGAAATTTGTGTACTTCCCTATTCATTATTCAATATATTTTAAATAATTTCTGAATTTGCAAACCAATTGGCCAATTTTCATTTATAACCCGTAACAAATCGTTTGATACTTTTTGTTGCATCCACTGATCATCTTCGTATAGCCCTTAGCTTCCTTCAGAAATGCTGACTTCTTATCGTGTCCACATACTGCGATTTCAAGATATTTTGTCACATGTAGAACCTTCCAATTTCATTCCATTGTGCTGCGCATCAGGATTATGCCTCTCATCTTTGACAACCTAAACCATATAGTTTTTTCTTCAGATATAGTCAATATAAACCTTCACATAAATCCAATGCTTGTTGACTCTTACTCTATTTTCCTGTTAATTGATCATTTTCCCTTAGAGCCACATCGTCTGCATGTGCCACCAATTTTGGCCCTGCTCATCTCTTCTAGAAAGCTATTGACAATTGTAGTCTGGAGGATTGACCCAGAAGTTGAACATTGCGATCTTAAGACAATAATTTCTCTAATTATTTTCTCTCCCCTATTACAATGAATACATGTCTCTTCTCCAAATACGCACATAATATTTTATCAGCCAATCTGTATATAACGGATGTTTCATTTTTTTTCTAAATAAATTATTTTCCGTTAAATAAATAAATAAAACTACATCCATCCGTCGCACGGTGCTACACAGTTCCAGTTGGAACCGCGACGCGACAAGGTGTAGCAACAGGAGCGGGAATGTCTGGCGTGGTCGAAGCGTACTGGTACGATTTTCGCGACAGTGATGTTGTTGTAACGAGTCTTTAGAGTTCTACCGCTTCTTTTGCCTTTACTGGCGTATTGGTGACATTTCACCTATATCATATTAACTTCTGGATGTGTTTGTCTTAGTCATGGTTTTCATAAAAACGCGCACGTTCCCCGTTACAGGACACTTAAATCGTGTTCTTAAAGCCTAACTAATGATTCTATTTGAAATTTTCTTAATTGTATTTTCCCTGTGTAAAGAATGGTGAGACGCGCCTGTATAGAAGTTCAGCAAACAAGGGACCCTATTTTTTAACACTCGGTTGGGATCATACCGATTCAGTACGAGCGAAGTGACACTTTCCGGTAAGGAGCTGAATCTCAGTATTCTGTAAACAACCGAGGGATTGTACAGTTTGTCCGCCAAATCCTCCGTTAATTTACCGAAGCCTATGTTGGTATCAGTAAAACTATTTCCTTTCGATTGTGCATTTGGTACAACTCCAAGTATGGCGAGTCCTTTACGTATTCGCAAGTATATTCTTGACAGTGTATGTAACAGTAAATGTTATATTTTAGAATTTTAAGAGACCAATACCAATTTATTCATGTAGTAAGTTGGAATATAGCAACAAGAGGAAGGATGACGTACGTGTTCATATGGAATGTCAGATGCACTCATGAATCGTATATGGTTTAACCCCGGACGTGTTTCTCACAAATCTTGGAAATACAGGGGAGTACCTGAAAAGATTCCACATTGTTGATAACAGCATGTGTACATGCGATGAGGGAGCAGAAACACGTGACCTTTTTTTTTTTTGAATGTCCCTTCGATGGAGAAGAATGTGCAAAATATATCCGAAGAATGACAACAGAAGGAATGCCTGTAACGCTGGGGAAGAAAGGTTAAGAACAGAGAAGACTTACAAAATTTTCAAAGAATATATAGATGTAAAAAGGTTAATAAAAGATGGAATGAAAGAATAACAGGGAAACATAGACAATAGGATTGACATATATAATAGAAGGTATGATGAGGACAATTAATGTTACAAACGAATTATGAAATATGTATTATGTACAAGATTTGTATTATGTATTGTAATTACATGTATTGTAAATGTGATTAAAAGTCGTGTAATGACGCGACAATAAATAAATCATTCATGAAATAATTTTTTAAATTGAAGTAACGAAGCAATTTAAATTTCTTTCCACTGCTTCAGAGCTGTTTAATATCACATTTTTGCTAAAAAAATTGACCTTGAATATGAATAATACTCTAGGTGGTTAGTAAAAAACAGATGACATCACCTTAGCATTCTTTTTTATTTCCAAAGTCCTAAGAATTTTGTGGTAGTATTAAAGAAAATTTATCTAGGCAAAGCAATATTCTTCAATAAATCATAATAGGGAAACAAATAATAATAAAAATGTAGTCATTTGTAATTTTTCGTGCAATATCTCAATTCAATTTAACACTACTCTTCTCAGTTACCAAATGTTTCACAAATAGCAAACACAGTGCACAACCTGCACGTTCATCACACAGAAACTCGCTTTGAAATTTCCCATAAGACCACTTCCACCCCGCAATGATAACCTACCGGCAAACTCTGGCTGCAACCCGGCTGCACGTGCAGCGAGCACAGCGTGCTCTGTTGCCCATACGAACTCATTTGGACATCGCTGCGCTAAATCACTACAATTCCATGTAGCATATATTTAGTTTTGGTGACATAAATAGGGAGAAATAGAGTGCAAGACACTGCACACACTGCAGTCAGTAAATTGCTCCCCAATATACAATTTGTTAGCTTACCCAAATGAATACCTAGCAAAGTACGAATACATAATGAATTGCAAAACCAAAAATATAAGTGTGATAAAATATTTGACTTACCACTACAACCAAGCATAGAACCAGTAACACGATTCTGAAACATTTCTCCTTTTTACCACCACTGCCAAATAATTCCTTATTTATATTTTCTTTGGATAAATAACCATCACCACCACCACCTCCGCCTCCTTTCTTCTCTTTTTTTTCCTTCTTGGGCTTTTCCTTCTTCTCTTTTTTTTCCTTCTTGGGCTTTTCCTCCTTCTCTTTTTTTTCCTTCTCGGGTTTTTCCTTCTTCTCTTTCTTATCACCTTTATCTTTCTTAGCCATACTTTATTCAAATTATATAGCTTCAATTACAATATCTTTGCACAAAATACTACTGTTATAGTTATAAATATGTTGAGACTTACTACAGAAATCTGCAGCTTTTCCTCTTTTCTGTGAGAAATAATTTATCAATAAACAATGTTACTTAGGTGGACAAAACACTGATAATACACGTACATTAAGCAACAGAATAAGTTGTTTATGTTTGAAGGATATGATATTACCAGCAAAATAATTTTAATAATTTCAGAAACGTTAGCCGCTCGCATGAACCGATCGCGAGCAACGAGCTTCGTGATGTGGAAGGCGAGTGCACTGAAAGAGCATTGCTACAAAGCCATAGTGATATTCTTTTGCGATATGAGGGAAACGTGAGTAGTGTGGAAAACAAATAATTTTTTCTATCTCTTAGTTGGATGGGGCAACTGGAATTGTCCTGCTCATATGATGCCCCTGAATTAACTTGTGAACTTGATCATTACTGTCGGATTCAAAAGTACAGTCCGTTGAATTTTGAGGTACGCTGAAACCGAACCGCAAGACTGACAGAAATCGCAGTTACATTGTAATTTTCCTTGTTTTTCCGCTTGTTTATGTATCAATGATTTTTTGTAATTCTTTTTACCATTTTTCATCGTGTAAAGAACTAAAAAGTGAAGTTTGTCACGTTATACAGGTGTCTGCAAAGTATGAAGGTTTTTGTAACAAAATCCTCGCCTCCGACCGTTACCAAATTTTAATGCTGGATAGATGCGTATGTTTAATATACATTTTTAATTTCTGAAGTTTTCATTCACCCGCCAAAAAGTTGTCAATTTTACAAAACGTGTTTTTCCCGATAGTGCCTGAAGTTGCGTCTTGGAACGTGTAAAGTATAATTTGAACGATTGGAAACATCCTAAATAAAGTGGTTTATTTTAAACAGTTAAATATTTATTTGCAAAACTTTAACGGTGCCGACATCCAGTTCTGTCGATCTATAAGTGCAGGAGGCGGAGACGCGCTGTGTTGACACTTTAACCCCACTCATCCCAATAGGTATAACCGTGGTAACTACGTTTCACAACCCACGTGACAACGATTCGTAATCGTAAGTCATCATGGGTACCATTACACCTCTGTTAAGTTGTAAAAGTTGTTTCCTCCTTATATTAAATTTTATCATTTCAATTCGTGCTAAAGTATAGTATGACTTTTTCACTTGGTCCCACACGTAATTTACGTGAGCTGCAAATTTCATACCTCCGTCTATTTTAACACACAAATAAACATATATTGTTTTACATTTATCTTTAATTTCCTCAATTTTATCTCAGGTTGTCTTTCCATCGCCATCCTCTTGTCAGTCCTTATTTCCAATTTCTCATTTGCACACTATCTGTCGCAGATTTCCTATACTCTGTCCCGTTCCACTTCTCAATCTCTCATCTCGGTTATATTTCATAAAAATCACTATATAATCAGCATATGCTATTATTTTATATTCCTGTTTCTTATCAACTTGTAGAAACCCATTTATTGTTAAGTTACAAAAGAGTGGTCAGCCGTTGTCATGATCCCAATATATTTCCTCCTAGTATGATGTCCTCATCCTAAAGTAATCAACAAATATATTGTATGAGGATGGATTTCCACACATCATTCATTGCTGTGTTATCTCCTTCCACTGTAATTTATTACATGCTCCCTTTATAGCCGTTTCCAACTTAGTGGTTCTTTCATCAATGTTGTCAATTTCTTTAAAGAATATGGTGTTGATATTCCATGTGTATTATGTTCGAGTATATTCCAGAAACCCCCTTCCTCAATTAAGATTCGTTCTGCAAGCATTTTTACGAGTAATTTTCCAAAACACGGTAATATACTTATTGGACGATATGTGATAGAATCATTTACCCTAAAAAACACGTTATATTGCTATTTTGTTATTTTTTAAGTTTCCTTTTTCCAAAAAGGCATTGAATAATTTGGAACCATGTTTTTGATCACTGAGTAATATTCGTACCATTATGTTTGTCATCTGAACCGATCGTAACGTGGATTTTTCCCTTTTCGTAGTCCCTTTATTGCATTTTGAATTTTCTATTTTTCAATCAGGGGGGAGGTAGCAGGCCAGTTCTCATCGAAAGACGTTAGCTCGGTTACGTGGGGTGGAGGGACTGGGGAGGGGGTATAGTGGACCATTCGTATCATTTAGACAGGTAAGGATGTATGTGTGTTTTGTTATGTTGTACGTAATACTCGTACACTATTCCACGCGATTTATAGTTTTTGTCCCCATTGATATTTCCTTCACTCTCCGTGGCCACCATTACTTTTCTTTTCCTGAAACTTTAGTTCCATCAAAATCGATATGTCCCGTATCTGCTGCGTGTAGAGCTATAGCAGTTTATTCAATATTGTTGTATTTGAAATGACGGAAATGCCCACGGATCCGTTTTTCCACAGTTCGTCCCGTCTCTCCAATGTACGTGAGACCGCAGCTGCATGGTATCTCGTAGATGCCAGCCGTTTTCAGAGTGGAGGGTCTGTTCTTTATGCGTACCAGCGACATCAAACTTGCGAGACACTTAGAAAGCTTCCTTGATATTCTTTCTTTATTTTTCCGATCATGTCCGTTACTCCTTTTACGTACGGCACTACGGGAAAACTGTGGGGGTTTGGGGTCTTGTGATATCTGACCGTATAGGTTAGATTCCTGTACACAGTATGTCCCATGCATCTGTCCTTCCTTATCTTTACCAGAACATCCAAAAACGGAAGACAACCTTCATTTTCAACTTCCATGGTAAACTGGATGGTATTTTTGATAACATGTGTTTAAATCTCTAAGAAAATGATCAAGTTTGTGACACCCATGTGGTCTAATGACGCAATGTGACATTCAATTATCGTAGGCACAGCGATGGTTCATGAGGGGCGTTGATATGTCCCTACTTCCGTCTCAAACGCTACCATGACCAAGCGTGAGTGAAGGGATGGTAGGGCGGGGAGCAGAATGAGCCTTATTGACCCTTGGCAGCGTGGAATGCTGGTTGTAGGTTAATACACGCACCTTCGAGGCCGAACTTGCTGTTTCCGTAATTTTTATTGACTAGTAAAACATGTCGGTTTGAAGTAGATAGTACTTTCATTGCTCATCATGTCTTGTTGTAAGGAGACAGTCACATTCCTTTTCTCTCTCTCCTTCTATGTGGTCTCTGCAGGGGAAGAAGTATCCTCTTAGTCTCGTCTTTTTCTAAAGCTTTTCCTTAAAGTGTGTCATTTGTATGCTGTCCTTTTTTGTGGTTTCGGTTTGTGGCGTGGATATGTTCGCACTGGTCTGGGTTTTGTTATAGGTCAATTTCTTGTTGTTCAGATGTTGGGGTGGTTTATTTCTCTAGTCTGGCGGTCATAGTAGTTCTGATGAGAAGTTTACGTTTGTGATTTTGTTCCAGTTGAGGTAGTTCTTGTATTGATCGAAAATTTTGAAGTGACTTTCGTCAGTGACGGCTCTTTTTAGTTCTCTTTATATTAGTCGTTGTTGTGTGGTCAGGATGCGTTAAAGGTCAATTTCTTGTCTTAGTATGGTGAGGTTGGTTTTAAGCGAGGGCTTAATAAATAGTTTCAGTATCTTGCTTGGTTGGCTAACCTACTCCTGGCGTTAGCTGCGGTTGTGAATGAGCTCTCTAATGACCTTGTTGTCGACGAGCCCTTAAAGCCCCACCAAAAAAATCTATAACCAACCACCCGAGTTCTATGATTATTTTCGTAATATAAGACAATTCTTCGGAAAGTAGTCCATGCAGCTAAAGTAATGGAAAACGGCATGCATATACTAAAATCCAACAACCGGATAAAAACCATGTGGAATATTGTTAAAAATTACACGTCAACTTCTGAAAATCTCGAAGAAAATATTTCTCTACTAAACGATGGCAAAATCGTATCAAATCCTCAGGACATCGCAAATTGGTTTAATTCTTACTTCTCTGAAGTAGGTAACATAACGAACACAATATATCCAAATCAATGTACTCCAACTATATCCACCCACGTGCCCAATTCTATTTTCAATTCCGAAACTAACGCAAGTGAAGCCATAATAATCAGCTCATTAAAAACAAATTTTCAACAGGCACAGATGACATACCCAAGTTTCACTCATAAATATTTTTAATAGTTCTCTATCGCAAGGAGTGTATCCTAACATATTTAAGAGAGCTAAAGTGAAACATTTACCCAAGAAATGAAACAAACTTAATATTGGAAATTACCGAACAATTTCTTTACTATCCACTTTCTCAAAAATCCTAGAAAAATTCTTCTATAAGCGTCTTCTAGATTTTTTTATAAAAAAATAACATTCTCTCTGACGATCAACACGGTTTTAGGAAATCCTTTTCCACAACAAGCGCCATATTTTCCTTCTTAAACGATGTTACCACATCTCTAGACCGTGGAGAAAATCCTCAGGGTGTTTTTCTTGACTTATCCAAAGCATTCGATGTCATCGATCACGAAATTCTCCTTTCCAAATTGCATTCTTTAGGCATTCGTGGACTTCCACATCAATGGCTAACTTCTTATTTAAAAGATAGATATCAACAGGTCGAAATATCCTGTACCAAAAATAAGATACTTCAACGTTGTCATTCAGAAACAAAGTCACTTACTTGCGGAGTACCTCAAGGTTCAATTCTCGGCCCTATACTCTATTTATCATCCACATCAGACATATCATCCACATCAGATTGCAAAATGGTGTTTTTTGCTGATAACACTAATTTACTATGTAAACACGCCAAGGCCCAAAACGTTTTGTTTAAACTTTCTTCTTGGTTCCATGCCAATCGTCTCATTGTAAACACTGACAAAACAATGTCCATGTCATTTCACAATAGTATCACAAAATCTTTACCCCAGGATTGTCTTTCTTTAAACGGAACACAATTAAAAACTGTTACGAATAATATAAATTCTTAGGTCTCCATATTCAAGACAACCATAAATAGAATTGTCACGTTGACAATCTTAATTCCCAATTAAGCAAATTGTGTTACGCATTCCGAATATTAGTTAACGCAGTTAGTTCACGTATTTCCCGTTTCGTATATTTTGGAAATGTTTACTCCCATTTACGTTACGGCATTACCTTTTGGGGCAATTCCGGTCAGAGTATTAAAACTTTTAGAATTCAGAAGAGGATAGTTCGAATAATTTTAAATGTCACCCCCGACTCTTATAAACCTTTATTCAAGGAATTAAATATCTGAACACTTACCTGCATTTATATTGATGAAACGGTCGTGTTTGTTAAGACTGAATTAACGAAGTTTCACCCTTGCTTCATATGAAACAGTCTCGTTCACGAACACAATACTCGCAACAGTAATAATATTATTCGCCCTAGAGTGTCAACCACTCTTTGCCAAAAAGGGCCATATCATTCGGGAATCGTTCTATATAATTGTTTGCTCAAGAATATAAAAGATATTATGAAATTGAATCTCTTCAAATCCGCGGTTAAAAACTACCTCCTGCACCAGTGTTTCTACAATGTAAAAGAATTTATTGATTTTAATAAAAGGTAAATCCGTTTTGTATTTTATCACGCCATAGCTGTAGTACTTTTAAAATATCTTATAACAATTTCAAAAAATGGTTGTGTTCATTAATTCTGTAGCCTCATCCTGGCCCGGGTTTTTCTCCGGTTTTCCTTCAGGTAGAGGCGGATTTCTTATACAGGTTCTCTAGGTTTTGTCAGGGGGCGTTATTGTTACAATAAATCGTGAATTTCGTGTTATTTCAATTCTAATGATTTTTAAACGCCATACTCAGCTTAATCTATAGTTCGATAATAATTTGTACGTGTAAAATAATTTTTTGCGTTAAATTACACACATATTGATATTCTATTAGTATTGTAACTCGTAGCTAACTTTTTTTCTTGTCGAGGAATTTTTGCTGAAATTTTTGAATGCACCTCTGCCTTAGGGCCCTTGATCGAAATTGATGAGATGGTCCCTTGCTTGCTTCCGGAGAGTAAATTAGTTTATTGACCTCCACGTGGTCATACGCAGTTTGTACGTTTTTGACAATAAAATTATTATTATTAAAAGTTAAATATTATCTTATTTTTTTGCATGTGGTAATTCGTAAGTCGAATATTGGACGTTGGTCCAAGAGATGGGGACCGGGGCGTAGGTGGCCACGGGGAAAGTACATTGTATATACACTCTGAGTTTGGTTGTCATATCAAGGGCGGATGATTTTAGATTATGACGAAGGGAGGTGGTACGTATCGTTATGGCGGTTAGAAATTTATATAGTGCGTTTTCATCGAATGTAATTCCGAGATAGCGACATTAGGGTAGCCAGACAAGAAGGGTGGGCCCATGCAAATGTGAAGGGTTGTTACTCGTCTATTTTTGTTTTCTAGTCGGCCACTGTGGAAATTTAGGCCTATTGTCTTTGCGGTGGAAAATTTTAATCTGTTTGTCTTTGACTAGAAGAGTGGTCAGTCTAGGAAGATTTTTTCTCGTCGTCTTTTGAGTTGGTGGGTAGTGGCTCGGGGTAGAACTACGTTGGCAGCAAATTGGAATATTTTAGGAAAGAAGGTACGGTTGAGAAAGTCATTGATGAATAAGGAGAAGAGGAACGGGGAGAGTACCATGGCGGACATTGCAAAAGATGAGTCAGATGGAGGAGATGGCATGTTTAATTTAGACAGGGAATATTCTGTCGGAGAGGCGGAATGGAAGGTCTGGAGGAGGTATGTGGGGAAGTGTAGGAGTATTTTCTTTAGGAGAACGTCTTGAGGGTATCGTTCGAATTTTTGGACTACATCAAGAAACGTAACAGGAACTCATTTGTGGTGGATTAAGTCGATGGAGGTTTGTCGGTAGAGGATGATGGCTTGAACTGGGGGAAAATGGCGAGACGAATTTTTTGTCACCTAAAAAATCACGTGGAAAATCGGAATGGTGCGGGCAAGAATGAGACGTTCTAAGATATTCCCAGTTATGGGGAGATTTCTTCTCCTGTAGCTTGTAATGTAGCTTCTCCTGTCCTCGTGAGAATATGTAGGTCAGAACAAAGGAAGTCGTTGCGGGTTCTTTTTTTGTAGATATTTATTAAGGTAGTTTCGGAGTAGTTTGCTAAACTAGAATGTCGGTGACTTCAATTTTGGTGAGTGAGGGCTGGTAATACAGCAGTGGGGGATGAAGCTTGTGATCGCTATTGCCGTGCCGTCATGTTAAGGTTCGGTAGGAGTTGGTATGAAGCAAATCAGCTGTTTCGGTAGATGATTATTCTGTTTAGTTTGAAGTGGGAAGGCAGGTGAAGGTGCGTCTCTTCGATTAGTAGTATGGCTAATACGTCCGTTAGTATTCCACGATGTTCTTTTTAGGGATCTTAGTGGGGAGGTCCGTGGAGGTTTGTTAGTCACGATGGGAGGCTATTTTCTTCATGGTCTATTGTACGGTTTTGATTTGTTTGTCCAGATTTAGCACAATGTGTATTGCTGGTTTATTTCGGTAGCAAGCTCGTGTGTAATTGGGTCACATGTACTTACCTGGTGCTGGGAGGGGGCGCTTTATTAGTCACAATCGTAGCTGCTAGCATGGCCCACCTTGTAGATTGTTTCTGGGGTATTGCGAGCTTTAGAGATCGGGTTCGCTCCGGCTGCCAGTGGGAGGTTGTGGTTTGTAGACGGCGCTGACAGCAGGAATGTTGGGGTGTTTGTGGGTTGTTCCCTGTTGAAGAGACAAAGGTTACAGGGGTGGTGCAGACTATTGATTGGAGGTGCCAGGTGGTGTCGAAGAGAAAGTCTACGTTTCTTTTAAGTTTCTTTTGGTTTTTGAGATGATGTGGAAGTCTCTGGTCCTTGTGTGGCTGATACAATTGTACTTGAGACTGCGGCAGCAAAGGTGGAGGTATTTCCTATGAGGCGCGCTGGTTGTGTGGTTGCGAGGGGTATTATAGTATGGTTGCCTTTTTCTTGGTGGAAAGAGCTTGGCAGCCGCCAAAGGAACCGTCGCTGTTGACACATATGCAGGGAACGGGAGTCTTTGGGTCACAGTCTGGAGGGATATGCTCCTACGCATTTTCTGCATCGGGAGGGAGGAATTTGCAGTAACCTCCAGTGTATCCCCAGCGCTGGCAACGTTGGCATTTAGGAGTTATTAGGGAGTTCACCATTTGTATCGTAATGCGGACATGGATGATGTGGTTTACTTCCGTAAGCCAAGCCACATTGTCTCCTGGTGGAACTTCGACAAAAAAGACTCTCCTTTTCTCTTCTTTCGGTGCCGTGTTATTTCCAACTTTGGTATATTTCTGCAGCAGACACACCTTGAATAGTTTAAGTGGAGTGTTAGTAGAGATGGTATTATAATACTTCGTCTCGTGCATCTTCTTTAGTGAGGTTTTGGGGGAACGTGGAAACAATACACCGCGGCCATCGGTCTCGGTGGTCTTAATGCGACCGATGGTCTTAATGCGACCATGTAGTGAGTGTAATCTCATGGCCTAAAAATCTCACTTCATGGAGATGAGTGCAGCTGCTGGTCACTTCGCGACCCATAGTCGGAAATTTCTCTCAGGTAGTGAAGTGTAGATGATTAGTATTTTGTTCCTGGCTGTTGGCAATTTGGGAGTTGTAGCGTTGTAATTTTCATTGCATTGGTTGACAATGGGTTTTAGATGGTAGGGTTGGTTGTGTGTGATAGTGTGTAGTTGGAGTTTTCAGGGATCCCCAAGACGTTAGATGAGATGAAGTGCGCTCTACATGTTTAGGGACGGTGGCTTGAATTGGTGGTATCTTGAATGTTGCGAATGGGTAGCTGAGGAGGGGATGGTTGTGGGCTAAGCAGTATCACTGGCTCCTTATGGATGTTTCTTTTGGCACGTGTGAGATGCACTTCGGAGTCACTGTTTTAGTGTTGTTTGCACTTCTCTGTTGGTTCTTCCATCATTGTGACCTAAGCGAAGACTTGATAATGATCAATTTTAAGGACCTGTTCGAGTTGGTCGCGTTGACCATTATATGCTCTTCGACGGTGGCAGCAACAAGGGAGGGAGCATGGGGAACCAACCGCCCCTCATTTTTAAGGAAATATACAAATTTCATTTTATCCGTCTGAAACGAAATTATTTTAAAAAATACACCATCCTTGATGCAGTAATCACCAATTGTCTTTCCTTTGATTTGTTTCATTATTTAAATTTATTTAGTGGAAATATGCAGAAAGTGTCATGTTAATAAGAATTTCAATAGTTTTGAGCCTCCCCTGTTTTGATTCCCAATCACCGCTACTGTTCTGCTATGGTGATGATCATGATTTGAGTGTAGGTGTTAATATTTGGTGGTCTCTGAGTGATGCATACTAACTTGCTCAGAATATGGGAAAGGCGACATGGCGACGCATTCCGTAACAGTAGTACCAATAACATCAATTCAAAGTGTTTAGTTTAATTAATTATCGATAACCTTCAACTCATATGTTCAGTCTACTATCAATAGAACAATTCACAATGTTCATCTCTTTTAATAACAAATAACAACAAAATCACATTTTAGCAGCAAACACAAAGTCAACAAAACGCTTAAAACTCAGTGCATAGTCAGAGACACTACAGAACATTGCGCTCTCAGGTAGAAATCAACATCGGTAGGTATATAAGTACCCTTAAATTCAATCACACGCCTACTTGCAAATCGCAGCAAACACACATACACTCGCGCGCGCACGTCAAGGTGGTGTTCCTCCCGTTGGACACCACCTTGACGTTCCACTGTCTGTGCGGGTGGTAAGGGCTTGCGTATGTCTGCGTATGTATGCTCTGATGATGTCTGTGTCAGTTGCATCATTCTACTAGGAGATGGTAAGTGTAGCTAGGTGAGTTAGGTGATGTACCTGGTAGTAGGGTCTCCCCTGCTGAGGAGCCAGACTAAGTATGTCCTGCAACGACCTCTCAACCCTCCATACTTTTCCGCTTCTTCACCCATTCCCCTCAGGGACTCTTACCTTTAGAGTTCGTGGGTAACAACCACGGGTCCTGAACTGAATTAGGTATTCTTCCCGCTTACTTACGCTTGATTCTCTGTTGTTTTCCTATCGACCTTCCTTGGCCAACTCTTGCTATCTTCGAACACGACGCTATTAGATTTCGAAAACTAGGTCTTTTTTGCCTCTTCCACTACTTTTACACTGGAACCCCAAGGTAAGGTGTATTGCAACTCGTGCCAAAGCCTGAATGGCGCAGGGGGTTATCTTCATCGTAAACTGAGCCTCTGGGATACTTGGTGACCTCCCAAAATAATTAGCCTTATTTTAGCATTTGGGGCTCTGTCTAGGTGGATTTACCTTCCATTGCTCCTTGTGGGAACTTTATGGAAAATGTTACTCTTGAAGAAATAGATGTTTAGGTGACAGTACCGATGACGGTCAGGAGTCAGGATGCGTTATTTAGTGACACTCAGGAGCCAGACGGGAAGGTTTGTCCAACCGGTCCAAAATGAAAAGATGACAAAAATGTAGATAGACTCGCCCTGAACAGATTGATGAGCTAGCTGATTTAATCGTTGCCTAGGGCAATATGAAGGGAATATGGGGATAGGAATACCGGTGGTCTCAATTAATAGAAGTTTTGCGAAACTGAATGGGTCATAAAAATATCTTCAACCCAGAGAATGCTTGCAAAAAAAATCTGCTTTTCGCGTTACCGAAATCTCGTGTAGGCGGCAAAGAGTAGACTCCTTCGAAAGACCACAAAAGTTCTTCTAAACGTGCAACAAGAAACGCTTAAAAATCAAAAACAACCAGCAGCAATATCTCAAGACGTGACCGTGTCACCCTTCTATGAGAAGTCTCATTAGAGCCCAAATCAGCCGTACCATCAACTATCGGAGGAGCAACATTGTAAAGGAGTAGACAAAAAGAGAAAAGATCCTCGTCTTAGATCAAACCGACCAACAGCGCTTGCAATTAGGACAAAATGTTCGCAGTCGTATACTAAAATCCACCCATATGATGGGATGACTCCACTCTGAAAGAGGTTGGGAGAGCACGAAGAAGATTAGCACCTGGAGAACTGAAACTGGTAATACATGGAGCTGCATCCCAGTAAATACTGCAATTAAATGTTTCAGTCGAAAACGCTCTTAGAAAGACAATGGAATTGAACCCTCAAAAGAATGAGACATCACTGGAAATAAAAGACCTGGATGAGCTGACAACAAAGGAGGAAGTTGTTGAAGCATCTGGAGGCGTCTGTTATGACTCCCGCTGCAAATTGATACATGCAGCTTACGGGAGCACACAGACTGCTGTGGTATGCCTCGATCTGTGGTACGAATCAACCTAGCGAAAGAGGTGCTATCGCTTTGTAACATCCAGATCGGCTAGGTTAATTGTCGAATCGGTGAGAAGAGGTTTGCCGTAATGTACTATAAATATATGGGCTTTGGTCACATTGCTAAGAACAGTACTGGGAAGGACTGGTCAAGGCAATGTTATAAATGTGAAGAGCAGGGACAGCAAAACATGCTTTGAAAGTCTATCCTGAGTGCACTGCAAGGAGAATGGAAATAGTGACTATCCATCCAGCCTTAAAAAATGGTTTTCCATACTTCTGTAAAGAGACGAGGAACAGAATCCTCCAGAAGAATATGAAACACTGTGAGGCTGCACAAGATCATTGCACCCTGTACGGGAGTTAAACATAGTCGTCGCAATCCTGTCGGAGCAATACAAAGATACGGAAAGTGGGGCATGGGTATCTTATTTATTTGTCCATGCGGTTCTCTGTACGTGTGGTAAATTCGCGTTTCAGGAAAAAAAGCAAAGTTCGAAATTTAGATTTGTTTGGGCTAAAATAAATATCATCTTTATTTATAGCTGTTATACCGAACCCACACTGCACCCTAAGGAGTATGAGGTAAGAGTGGAGCGACTTTTCATTGATGCAAAAAGGAGACATCCTGTGATTATCGTGGGCGTTTTCAATGCTTAGGTTACTGAATGTGGTAGCCGTCACACGAATCTAAGGGGCGTTACTCTGCTTGTCCTTAGTCTCTCTTGATATTGTTTCTCAACGACGGCTCTGCTCCCACTTTCACGAAGATAAGAGCTCAATCATCGACGTCACATTCATGAGCTCTTACCATCTTTGGTGTCTCTCTAAAAGGGACCTGGTAAGGGGTAAGCCAAACTACTATATATATATATATATATATATATATATATATATATATATATATATATATATATATATATATATANCCCAATGAGAACCCAGGCGTAGGAAAGGGAAATGATTTCGGATTGGGAGATTTGGACACACGTGACATTCGAAATTTTGGGAGAAAAGAAGGGATGGAGCGAATTTAACAGAGACGTAGAAATTTTTCGTTCTCATTGACTTATTTTCGTCGCTCATTTGATACAGAAATTTTGCGGAGCTTATTTTCGTTCTCATTGATATATTTTCGTAGCTCATTTGATACAGAAATTTTGCGGAGCTTATTTTCGTTCTCATTGATATATTTTCGTAGCTCATTGACTTATTTTCGTCGCTCACTTGTTGCTACTTCGGAGATCATTTTCGTAGCTCATTGATGCAGATTCGCTCTCATACAGATTCATTTTTAGAGCTCACTTGCATTTTTCGTTACTCACTCAGAGAGATTTTTTTTGGCAGTGCGTAGAGGTGCGCACTCACATAGATTTTTACGCGCTCAGACAATGTTTCATTACTGCTCAGAGTTTAT